>JAVTVY010005665.1:0-41082 GCA_036873755.1 Hanleya hanleyi | reverse complement strand
CCCTTCCTCTAAGAACTTCATCACCCAGGACGTCTTTCCACACCCCGTAGGCCCGCTCACCGTCATGGTATAGGGATGTTCCACTCTACGTGGCCTCACGACTGCTTTACATTGATACCTCACTCGACTCCATCGGACCAATAGTGGCCCACCTAGACCCAAAAACGTCCATTTCCATACACTTTGTCCACTGCGCATGCGTAGAATGACGAGAGTTCCACGTCACACCCATGCCCTCGGACGATCCTTCCCGTATGCTTCACAGTCATACCTCATACGACTCCATAGGACCAATAGTGGCCCACCTAGCCCCCAAAACATCTATTTCCATACACTTTGCATACTGCGCATGCGCAAAATGACGTCTGTTTCACGTCACACCCATCCCCTCGGATGCTTCATCACGAATGCTTCACAGTGATACCTCACACTACTCCATAGGACCAATAGTGGCCCAACTAGACCCCAAAACGTCTATTTCCATACACTTTGTCTACTGTGCTTGCGCAGAATGACGTCAGTTCCACGACACACCCCTTCCCTCGGATGCGCCTTCACGGCTGCTTCACATTGATACCCCATACGCCTCCATAGGACCAATAGTGGCCCACTTAGACCCAAAAACGTGTATTTCCATACACTTTGTCTATTGCGCATGCGCCGAATGACGTCAGTTCCACGTCACACCCATCCCAGTGGATGTGCCTTCACGAATGCTTCACATTAATACATCATACGACCCAATCGGACCATGCAGCGTTTTTGCAGTTTGGGGACTACTTTTTCTCCGCGGAGGCAGACCGCATCACCACCAGACCGCATCACCGCGGAAGAATTCGAGGTCAAAGTACTCGCTTCTGATTGGCTGTCAAAGGTTAATAACAACCTTGCACCCCTCCCGACTAAAAGTGGTTTGACCCGAGGTCAAAGGTCAATAATGCTCGAAATCCACTTTCCCTACTACTCACGTGTTAATCCCTATATATGTACAGACACCACCACGGCGTCCACCACCATAACCACCACACGCTGCTACTACCACCACCACTAACACAGGGCGTTGACGGGCGTTGGGTACCCCTTACGTGCCATTTGTACCACGGATGGTCCATCTCTACCACAAACACCTTCCTTCACATCCCCGAAATGACCACTTTGGCTACTACTCCTACTGATGACGTCACCAATGACGTCACAAATCACGCGGGCATGTCTCAAGTCGTGGTTTACACTCCGAGGGCTACAAGATGACACCCCACGCGCTCCATTTGGACCATGGATGAGCCCACAATCACTCAACTGACCCCCCCCCACGAACCCTAAAATGCCTGCTTTCTATGCTACGACCAGACTGCGCATGCGTAGAATATTGAAACCGGAAGACTCACTATAGCCCAGTCGGATTGTTCCCCATGACTGCTTCAACATGATACCTCATATGGCCCAATCGGACCCATATGGGTCCTTCGCGATCCCAAACCGACCATTCAACTACCCTTGCTCTACTGCGCATGCGCAGAATGACGGTACTACCGTTGCCCTGGTGGCAAAAAAAACTTGAACTAAGGGGAAATAACTCCGGGCTGTCCGGTGACCGGAAGTGACCTTTGGCCCCTGCGCACCATTATTAATATCCGGTAATGGCATTAACCCGCGAATTGATCTTTGACCTCTGAGTGCACTTTGTGACGTCACTTCCGGTTCCGGTCACGTGACCGGAAGTGACCTTTGACCCCTGTGCACCATTATTAATATCCGGTATTGGGCGCATGCACAGGGGTCAAAGGTCACTTTCGGTCACGTGACCGGAACCGTAAGTGAGGTCACAAAGCGCACCCAGAGGTCAATTCGGAGGTCAATGCCCTTCTATTACTACTTACTGGTGATGTTTTCTCAAAAAATCACCTCTTCCAATCAAACAACACCGGTATAGAACTGAGGGACGTTATTGGTGATTTTTTTGGCGCACAATTCAGAGTGATATAATCAGTTGACTTTCTCTCAGACTATCCACCTTCTTCCAACAGATGGACTTGGAGGTAAACAGGCAATGTATGGGTGCATTCGGCTCCTCAACCACCCCTGGAGTTAGAATGTACATCGCGTTGTCGTACCTCATCCTACCAAGCAGTTCCATCGCCTGTCTGTACGTTCCCGTCCTAAGGAAGTTATGGGCCCGACACCAAGTCAATGCCGCTCTTGAGATGCACGGTCCTCAGATCCAAGATAACCAACAAATAGCCCTAAATAAGAGGATCAGGTCAACCTTGATATTTTTCTTCACTTTTGTCCTTTATATTTTATGTTATATGCCTATATCTATTGTAACGGCTATCCAGGCCACAATGACGTCAACAGCTAATCTCAATAGAATGATCACCATATCCCGCGTTTCCTATCTTTTGCTGTATGCACCCTTGTTTCTGAACCCCATCGTACACATACTTGTAAACAAAGATTTTATCGCAGGGTTCAAGAACCTAGTGGGTGCTAGCAACAACCGTGTGCACCCGATGAATTAGCCATTCATCGATGAAGTTGGTTGTCCTAATCAAGCATCTTCATAAAGAAGTCGACTTATCTGTTCAATTGGCATTGATATATCAGCCCACCGGCTCCGTTCAAGAGAATTATTAATAGACACGAAACGGCAATGGCCTCGAATCCATTTGAATTTCAAAATCTGCCATATGGGTGCGTTACTGATTGGCTGCCGTCTGTATCCAGCCATCCCCACTGCCATATTAGGAGGATTGGCGTAACTACTGAGAGAATACGTCACTCTGCACATAGCCATGTTTTACTTGGCTCGTCTCTGGTTTGTAGATGAAATTTATACCTCGGATTTGAATTATGGTTCGATTTATCGGAGAAGTCGACTGGTCCATAAAATGTATTCATGGGACTCTCGGCATAATATTCACGGACACGGTCTTATTTGGAAAGTACATTACAGTCTTCTATCACCCACGAGAAACACATTGATAGATATATACGAGTGAGAGCTTTAGCTATGTATTTTCTTCGCACTATACAACAAGGAAATGAACCAAAGAAATGATATTGTAAAATTACTTCTCCTTCAAAACTTGAGAAATTAACTTTGTCACGACGCGTGATATAATGCAGAAACTAGCACGTAAACCTTGAAAATCACAAAAATATGGCGGTGTATCGTATAATTTTATATAATCTGCAGTGAATAAGAACAAATGTATACACCTGTGCGGCAATGTAGTGCGTTATGTTATATACTGTATCAAATTGTTTTGTTTTTTTTAGCTCGATATAATCTACATGTAGAATGGTTAAAGGAATTTTGGACCTGATAAATGAACTGATAATATTCGCATTTTTTTTTTTTTTTTGCATTTGACGAAGAAGTAAGATCAGGTATTGAACATGTAATGATTGTTTATTTGTATGCAGCTGTAGCTTGAATGACAGGTATGGTTAATTATATCATAAAAGGCCGATATATCATATGACCGTTATAGATAACAATGCCTGTTAATTACCCTGATGTTCATGGACAAAAAAAAATACATTGTATGTAAATTGTGATTTTTGGTGCCTGTAAATATAACGGAGATTATGGATGGACATGTAAGGGTGAAACGGTGGAAGCAAACTACAGTTTTTCTTATTTGGGCATTACTCTTAAATATAATTTGAATATGAAAGACATCTAATAGATAAGGCAAAGAAATCTGTGTTCGTTTTAATGCAATGTTTTTATAAATTATCTTTGGATCTTAAAACGAAGCTTAATTTGTTGAATAAAATGGTGAAGCCTGCCCTTCTCTATGGTTGCGAGTTATGGGGTTTATCAGATATAAAGGGAGTTAAGTCTGTATATAGCCAGTTCTGTAAAAGAATATTAGGTTTACCCAAGAATTGTCCAAACATGCTTGTCTATGGTGAATTATGCTATTTTAGTGTGTCTATCGATTGTAAATGCAGCGTTCTGAATTTTTGAAGAAAAAAAAACGAATAGACAATAGGTTAAGCATTGATTTCAGGATATATCAAGTGCAGTTATCACAGAATGCCCGTAACAGTAGAATATTCAACTGGAGTCGACAAGTCCGACAGTTAATTGAATCACATGGATATGGTTATTTGTTGAATGTTGAAAATCCCTCGTCTCGTAGTGTTAATAATTGTTTAATTGCCGTTAAAGATTGTTTTATACATCACTGGTTAGCAAACCTGTATAAACCTGGTCGGTTTCATACATATGTCAGAATTAAATACGATTTTAGAATGATTGATTATATAGAAAAATCTATAACTATTAGTACCAAGGTAGTTAAAACATTTTGCAGGTTTAGAAGCTGGTATCATGGGTTAAATGTAGAAAAGGGGAGATACGGTAATATTCCTAAGTCGGAAAGAATATGTAAGTTGTGTCAGGCAAATATTATGGAAGATGAATACCACTATATGTTATGTTGTCCACAAAATACGGATTTGAGGAGAAAATATTTTAAGCATTATTTTTGTTCGTAGTCAACAATTCTTAAACTAAATGCAATCCTGAATCCCAGAAATGGAAAACAATTATTAGCTGTTTCAAACTATATAATTGAAGATCTGAAACGTCGCTCTGCCACTTTAAATATTGTATAATGCTATTATGTATTTAATTATTGTCTCGTTCCTTGAATAAAGTATAAGTATTTTATAGTTCTGGTAACCGTCTCTGTTTGTTTGTTTGTTTGTTTGTTTGTCCGGCTCATACGATCACGGTTTTGATCGACCGGCCATGAAACTTCGCTAAAAACAGTTATGGCAACACTGGGGAGGGGGTGTAGTGCGGAGAGGATACAAAAACAGAATAAAAAAAATCAAGGCCTATTGGAGACAGATTTCAATCTTTGTCAGAAGGAGGTGAAGCTTTGTCAAAATATCTAAGAACTAACACAAGGTAGCTGTTGTCAAATTCGAAAAGGGCACCCAAATCCCTCTGGACCGATATCCCTCTTGATCAGAAGAGGGTTCGTGCCCAGCTGGTCCATGTGTGGAAGTTTGTGATTTATTTGCCGACGGACGGTGGTTTTCTCCGGGTACTCCGGCTTCCTCCTCCAACTAAACTGACTATCACCATATGAGTGAATCAAACTTGAGGGTGACATTAAGCCAAATCCCCCTCCCCCTTTGGTCAGAAGATCGTGGAGCTTCGTCAAGATGGATAAGGCATAAGCCAAGTTGGCTGCAGTCAAATTCGAAAAGGGCACTCAACTCGCACAGGGAGCCAAAAACCTGAAACATGCATTTACATGTTATAACCTATATTAAAGCCTATATGTCGGTATTGAACGGTCAATGTTTTGGTTGAAAGGTTATGGAAATTTGTCAGGGTAGCTAGCGGGTATTTAATCAAAAAATGTATCTTGACGCCCAATCGGGGCCGGTAATATTTTTGGTAGGGATTCCGTTGAACCCCGGATATCTATGCGATCTGGGAAAGCGACGCCAGATCTACACACTGGGAAAGGTCACTAAACGTCCATTTGACCAAGAAATAAACGATAACATACACGCCACATGGCCCAACTGGAAATCTGACGCCCATTCGTACCCGGGAACTTAATTACATGTGGATACGTTTTCACATAACTGTACAGGTATATAACATGAAAAACAGGACACCAAAAAGAACTTGATGAAAACCCTAAAACTTTTAGTAAATACGTGCCAGTGTTTAAGTCGGTGATTTAATTAATTCCTTAAAATGTCTGATGGTTTCATGAAATTACTCAAATAAGTGACACGTATTTTTGTGATGGTCATGTCTGACAATATTAGACTGCTCAGTTCATCGTTAAAATTTCATAAATTGCCAAGTCGTAGCAATCCGAACATAATGCAATGACCACGAGTATGTCTTATCTGATGTTGAACTATTTGATGAAGATAAAGACACGTTCACCTGTGTCAGTGAGACCGTTTCTTATCTGATATTGAATTATATGATGAAGATAACGACAGGTTCACCTGTGTCAGTGAGACCGTTTCTTATCTGATGTTGAACTATTTGATGAAGATAACGACAGGTTCACCTGTGTCAGTGAGACCGTTTCTTATCTGATGTGGAACTATTTGATGAAGATAACGACACGTTCACCTGTGTCAGTGAGACCGTTTCTTATCTGATGTTGAACTATTTGATGAAGATAACGACACGTTCACCTGTGTCAGTGAGACCGTTTCTTATCTGATGTTGAACTATTTGATGAAGATAACGACACGTTCACCTGTGTCAGTGAGACCGTTTCTTGGCTAGACCACTGTGTACTTATTTCCGCATATCGATCAACCTCTGGTGTCTCTGTACTCCATCACTTCGTAAGTTCAGACAAACGACCAGTTTTACTGACAAAATACAAGCGTCCTAACCGTCATTAAATATTCAACCGTCATCCATTAAAGAATATCCGCTTCGATAATCCAAATACCTATTCCACTTTACAGCATTAGCACCAAATTCGACAGAAAAATAACAATCACAGTATCTATACAACATATACACTTATGAACATCCACGACATCATGTAAATGACACGGGTTCTATCCAGTCTAGCTACAAAGATTGGTCTAAATGTAGTAACAATGATATTAATGGGTATAGAGAGAGAACAGACAAATCATTGGCATCCATGTATTTTCTGGTATCATCATTAAATTGCAAGAATGCCAGTTGCAAGGACGAAATTCTTTCTGGGCATATTTACGCATTCTATGAAACTTCTTCAAGGGGAACCAACACTATTGTACCAGGGTGGAATATGCAGTTGTGCGAACTGCATACCACAGCGAGAGAGGCGTATTTGTTGTGGTGTGCAAATAAACCCAAACAGGGTGAAATTTTCGATATTATGAGACGTTCTCGCGCCCAATTCGCACTACGACAATGTATATTGAATGTGGAGTAAAATCAAGCGGACTCATTTGCCAGTAAATTAACGACTGCGATTTTTAATGGATTCTGGAAAACTATATATCTTACACGAACCACAAGAAGATTCCCCGACTGCTAACGTAGGAGAAGCTGGCGGGTAGGCGTCCATTGTCAGTATGTGGCATAACCACTCTACATTATTAGTCTCAATGGGGGACGATTGCCATAAACCAGTGTGATCCAATGATTGAACAGTGTGTCGTATGATGCTGTTAAACAGGGCTATACCACCAGACACTTCCATTCAAAGTTTATCAAATTCTGTAATAAATATCGTAGAACGATGGAAAATACGACAGTAGCGCGCAAGATTTCTGGGAGCTACGTTTCGTAATCTGTGTCTAATTCCGATTGAAAATAATGTTGTTTCACATCTCCATGGGTTATCTGAGATATCTACACTGAAAATGACTTGGAATTCATTTGGATAAAGAATAATGGCCATTGATTAGGATTTTATGTATAGAAGATCATCAAGTCTTGCTAACATCATTTGAAGCTGCTGTCTGCCATGCTCATTATTATTCGTCGAACAGTACCGCAGGGTCGGACCAAAGTGACTCTAATACCCATAACTAAATCCAAGTGTGGTGACGTGAATAACAAGGACAATAATCGATTCATTGCCTCAGCTTCAATTATGTCGAAAATCTTGAAACCTGTGATGCTAAATAGGGCTGATGAATATCTTACAACCTCGGATCATCAATTTGGCTCCAGGTAGTCACTCAGCAGATATGTGCTTATTACATTTCAAGGAAATTTTGTCATTTTACTTGATGCATGGTACTTCGATACATATACGTGTGTGTGTTACTTAGATACATACAAGGATTTTGACACTCTAAATCACTGAAAACTTTTGGAGAAAGGGATGCAGACCTCAAATCTCACGATATGCAATACTATACAGCAGTATAATGTTCGAAGAGGAAGCTCTGTTTCAGGGCCGTTCAATTTTTTCTGGCCTGGGTTTTTTGGAACCATTCGTGGCCTGGGAGGGGGGGCGAGCGAAAAGCCCCCCCCCCCCCCTAATTATTCTCATTAGCCCTTGAGTTAGGGGGCTGCAACTTACCACACTATACCCTTGGGTCAAGCTCTAGCAGAAAACGTAAAAAAAAATCCAAGATAGGCTCTTTGATAATGTCACAGTGACGTCATTTCAAAAACGGCATTTTTGGTCGATTTTTCGGTCAGATTTGTCGAATTTTTTATTTGTACAATTTATTCGCAAAAACTGCATGATAAATTAGTAAATATTAATGTGATGTGAAATAAAATAGTTTTTGCCCGCTTTTCATAGGGGCAAAGCAGAAATTTTGTAAAAATATGACAAAAAAAATTACTTTTCTGTTACCGCACGTGGCCGCCATCTTGAATTTGCCCGTGATCCTCTGCTCGGGTGGTTATGCAAATAGGCTTAAAATGACCCCAATATGATAAACTATAATGTAACGGTGTTTCAGCTCTCTGTTTTATGTCGTTCCGGAGACAGCACATAAAGTTTGGTAGGGGACCATTTTGCGCCTCCCCCCAGGCCAGGTAGGGTTGAAGTGACTGATGGTAATAGACAAGGTGGTGTTATGTGACACACAGCGCAAGAGGGTGTAAGGGAAAATCAGCGTTACGTGTTTTCGGAGTGACACTACACTCGAATATTATGTCAAACTTATCAGTGGAACTCAAAGATTGTGGGTTATGTAACCTAAGCTTGATAGCGTAGATATTGAAGACCTTAGCTCTACCTGGTCTCGGAATATTGTGACCTGTCCATGCCTAGGGGGAGATATTTCTCTACCCCAAAAAAGTTTCTTACCTCTTGTGCTAGGGGACTAATTACAAGCGTCTGATCCGCCATTCATAATTCAGTCGTCGTCCGTTAAAGAATATCCGCGTCCATAATTTAAGGACCTATTCCATATAACAGTATTAGCACCAAAATTCAAAAAGACAATCACAGTATACATAAACATGGGCTAGTTTCCTGCAAGAGAGAAGCGGTCAACAGTTTTCAGTGATGCCGGAAAGACATCATGATGGTCCAAAAATATCAAATAGGTATCGCTGATCAGTATTCTTAATCTAGAATATTCGCTGTAAAGTCGTCATATAGAGAATGATGTATCTAAGTCGGGCTTTGATTGTGACTGTTCATATGAGCACCATCAGGATCTTGAAGTACATGGATTCACATGGCCCCTAGCCACGACACGGCCCCTACGAAATGTAACTCCATAGATCTTGCACGCTACGCTCGTATTTTGTTATCAGCATGCGATATGTATCGCCAAATTTGAGAATGTTTTGATTCGAAGCGCTTGGCGGTATAGCCCTGTTTTATAAGTTTCTGCAACAATGTTTTGTAATGTTGATTAAAATTGTCAAATTTAACACAGGATCTAGCAAATGCTTACTAGGCGAGATATGTATACGTCATATGCAAGTCCCACTGGAATATGACTGTCCAGAAAGGGATAGTTTACGATGTCGAAATTGTAATCATCTCTTTTGTCACAAAGTCGACGAGAGAGAAGGCCCGCTTCATTTTTATTTAGACGTAGGTCTAAATATGATGTGCCTGTAGGGCTGTCCGTAGTTTCCTTCAAACCCAGTGAAGGTGGATATATATCCTTCACTGCGTCATTTATATAGCGATTATCCACAGCGAGAAGATCGTGTATATAGCGTTTGGTGAATGAGAAGGAACGGGCTTTGAATAGATCGGATTTTGAAAGCGCCCGCATATAGTCATATTCATAAGAGAACAGATATAGGTCAGCCAACAGGGGTGCACAATTGGTTTCCATTGGAATACCGATATGCTGTTGATATATTGTTACCAAATTTCACATAGATATCTTTAATGAGAAATTCAAGCAACTCTATAAACAACGAAACATCCCATGAATGATATCTCTTGTATGTATTAGAGCTAAAGAATGCTTTATGGATTCCGACATTGATATACACTTAACCATATACGTGAGTGACATTAACTCACCACACTTTACCATTGGGTGATGCTCTACCGCTTTGATGACGTCACAGTGAAGTTATTTTCACAATTTTTCTGACATTTTTATTTATTTATGTTTTTTTCTTCGCAAAACAAAAACTGCATAATAAATCAGTAAACAATTATCTGATGTGAAATAAAACCGGTTTTCACACTTTTCCTTAGAAAAAAGCTGGAATTTTGGAGAAAAAATGAGGGCAACATTTTTCTGGTACACACATGTCCGTCATTTTAAATTTACTCCTGATTCTTCGCTCGAGGGAGTATGTAAATAGGATTAAAATGGCTCCAACATGATAAACTGCATAGTCTCGGAGCGTTATTTTCCCCCGTTTCGGAAATAGGGTAGAAAAGTTGATAGAGGTACCACAATGCGCCCCCACAGGTCTAGTAGGGTTAACAAGCTGTTAAGTGCTATTTCTTTTGGGTGCCAACTTAATGACACGACCTTCTACTCGTTCAGGTTTGCTGATCATCTGCCACTCATACTCCCATTCTATTGGGAGTATACGGCAACTTGTAGGAATATGCGAACAATTCTAGGTGGAAACTGAGTACACAATACCGAAATACTGTATGTGTTTTCTTTCTCGACGGGTACACTTACAGAACGTGTTCACAGTTTACCTGAATGGTGAACAGTTGATGAAGTCATATATCATGAACATGTGATTAGCACTAATGGGTAGCATGACAGAGATATTAAACGCCAGGTTCGTGGTATTTACGAGGAAATTATGCCTTGTCGTATGTTCTCCAGATGTAGTTTCTGTAGTAACTTATACTGTGCACTACTTTGGCAAAATTATACTGCCACTACTATGAAAAAACTGCAATTTGCTTATAATAATATATGTAGGTTGAGTGCGAGTTATATGTTTGGCCAAGCGAGAACGATTTCTTTCCATGAAGAGATGCGTCGCACCATCTATTCATTACGAACACGGCTGTTAAATTAGCGATGACGATTCTGTTGTTTTTTTTTGAGTCCAACTGTGTCCAAACGGAATACTGTGTGTTCCGTCGTTGGATAAGTTTTCCTGTATTTATGAAGAATTATTGAAGCATTGAAGAATTACTCTGATCATGGAGACTGTTACTGGACTCGATGTTCATACGTGTACTATCCTGTTGTTTCAGGTAGCTTAGTTGTTTTCACCTTCCTGTACATATTCGTCATGTTCTATGGACTGTTGTGTCTGAAATTAAAGGAAACTTACTTATTATTATTGGGGAATTGTACTGCCTAGAGTCACATATCTGCCTCACATATCACTTATAGTGACTCTTACTGTTACATTGAAGCTTGGATAACAAATATTTGAGTAGTAAGAAAGGGGGGGTTCAAAAACACCCAGATCGTGGTGTTATTACTTTAATACTAGAGAAACACCGCCATATTGGTGCGGTGTCGGTGCGGTGTTGCCGCGGGTGCTGTTCGTTAATGAATCATCAACGCGTGACTAATGCGGTACGCGTATAACGCCTATAGGCACGATGGTGTAGGCGTATGACAACGCCGATTCACCGGCCCGTGTCTATAGCCGGAGGGGAGATGCGCTGTTCGAGGCTATGGTTCATATTTATATATATATTTATATATAGGTTGTACCTATAGTCCCCCCCGGAGGAATGCGGTGTTCATCGGACGGTGTCACCGCGCGGGTGGTCCGCCATCCATCGCGCGCGCGCGCCGGTTGACCCGGTTCGCGCGAGGAGCGTGACTAACGCGGTGTTCTAGATCGGCTATTTACGAATCAGGGTAGTAGGTCGACACTATCTTTGTAACTAGGTTAGTAGGTCGAGATGTCGTCAAGGGTCAGATGATCAACTGATAAAATAACCAATGCGTATATAAAGACTTTTCATGTGCTTCTCACTTTATTCTACGACTGTCGCACCTGTAAAAGCCAATATGTATAGACTAATGAGTAACCTTTACGCTCTAGTGAGCGGTGAAGGAAATTCTCCTCGAGTAACATTTCAACGTATACGGCATAATGGGCAGATTATAAAACCTTATGGTGTTGCCATACGACTGACGAGAGTTGGGTGGTTTTCATTCAAACAATTCCTGCCTAGAGTGGATAGAATGATTCAGGCTAAAGAGACGGTTGAAACTCCATTCAAGCTACAAGATAATATATACATTAGCACTGCAGCATATGAAGGGGAATGGTTCGTCCACATAAGAGAGTGGTACCTAAAATCACCAACCAGCGAGTTGAAACCAGGTCGGAACGGACACCCGCTGAACACGAAACGCTGGGATATGTTGAAAAAATTCATTCCTATCATTGAGACCAACATGATTGAAATAGAACAGTGTTCCGTCAGCAACGAATTCAACAAGTCTATAACAGGACCAATTCTCCCACCTAAACCAGTTGGATCTGCCGCGAGTGATCTACCGAGCGAAAATTTGGTGAATGATAATGGTGGATATTCATACGATGAAGCGGA
Source organism: Hanleya hanleyi (assembly GCA_036873755.1). Lineage (NCBI taxonomy): Eukaryota > Metazoa > Mollusca > Polyplacophora > Lepidopleurida > Hanleyidae > Hanleya > Hanleya hanleyi. Next base: position 28,639 of record JAVTVY010005665.1, on the reverse strand, counting down.
CGGCGTCTCTATGTGCGGCATTTTACACCACAACCAAATGGAACCGTTGTATTGTGGCACGTGCAATTCTATGGGGGCAGGACTACTTCACTGATGAAAACTCGAACAATGTGAACATTAGAAGAAAGACTGTTTCTATTTCGTCATTCATATATGGGACTGCATAACGTTAAACATTTTTTCCTAACCCTTCACGCTATTAATGGGAGAAGGCTTCGTGTAATAAGTGAGACTTACCGCTGGTGTCGTTGTACATCGACTTGTGTATACCGTTATTAACTGTAAGACTGGTCGATCTCGCCTAAAATCAAATCGGTTACCTGAATTTCGCCTATTTGTTCGGGTATTCCCCCGTGCTACGTCGCATGACGCCACAGCCAATGGTGAACGGTTGCACAATCTCGACGCTATGTTGTGCAATTCAGCTAATTTCACTATCATCTAGTATATAGAGCGAAGAATTTCCATGACGTATAATCAATATGACAGCAATGAGAAAATAATCATGACAGCAATGAGAAAAAATTCTGCCGAATCAACGATATTATTCAATATTCTGCAGTATTGAGTGAATGCCGCATTTTCATGTAAAACCTATTACCCTACTTACTCATTCTGTCAGTTGTATTAAATGTTTTCAGTTTATACCGTCACATTTTGTGTGCGTTTTCAATACTACTAGTGTATACCCATATTCTACTACAGCAAGTTGTCAATTGAAGACTGTATACAATGTTTACAGCTTATAAAACTGGACAGTCTCCTCGGCATCAGCGATAATGACGTCACCAAAAACTGCCCCTGACCTAACAGACCTATATCCTGTTGTCTGAAACATACTGTTACTTGCTTATTTTTCTATATAACGTCATTCCTAATTCTGTATCGCTGACGTGTATATTTTTCTGGAAAACATTTCGAAAGTCTGCCGACATTGCATTTTTCGACTATTGTACATAAGCCATCATGTCCTATACGAACAAGTAACAATCTGTGATCATCTTACTTTACAGGTAAGGCACTTCAAGTTTGTGACCTGAACATATTATGTCAACCTGTACCCTTGGTATGTTCACGTTTGTCTACCACAATACCAAAGTAACCTCCTCAGCATGGTCTACGTCACTGTGCTGTGTCAGCGATCATCAAACATTTTTTTACCCCGTGAAAATCTCAACTTTATGTCTAATGTAAGAATTCATAGAGCGTGACATTCTCTCGTACTCTACAGATTTGCGAGTTCAACGTACGAAAGTCTCGTTAACGATCTATAATCGACTATAGGCCAAATGACATGAGGGAGAGGTCAACCTCATTAGTTCCGCATGACTGGAATTGAACATGACACTCTGTTCACAGTCTATACAATCTTGAGACAAGTTTGAAAGCGCTGAACTAGAACTTCCGGGTCACCGACTTAAATATCTTAATAAAGTGGTATAAATTAGCCTTTAAACTTGTGCAAGGTGTAAAATAGTGAATAAAACAGCATGTAAAGTGTCTTTTTGTTGATAAAATATTTGATGTTATTAATAACGTCAAAGCTTTATGGAGACGCAGCTGGAAACTGGAAATTATCTTCTTCAATCGACTTTGAGTGACAACGAGGACTCCAAAAACGTCCATTCCCAATAAAAACCCCTGTAATCCCCGAGAATCGTCCTAGAGACGAAACTTATACCGTTGTATAGACTATGTGTCCGCCATACTTCGTCAAACACCTCTTTACGACATTCCTTGTTGTCATACCTATATCATAACTCTATGAGAGAGATTTTTGCATTCATTTAGAAACCGCTGAACGCCTCACTACTGTCGCTTTATCATGCCGGTAGAAGACAATCCTGTAAATGTAAATATGTGGATTAAATTTTATCGAGACCAGAGTAGAGCTTACCTAAAGGAGGGAATTTGTGAGATTGGGGGACGGAGAGTGCATTCTCCTTCAAACTCTCTTAATATTGCACAAGGCAACAGTACAGTACTAACAAATCGCGTACAAGAGAAATGCCAGTTGAACTAATTTCACCGGCACAGCAAGTTGTAGAGCAGGCTAAAGCAGAACTCTGTAGACAGCGTCACAAAGTAAGCGTGCAAGTGCCAGTAAAGGGAACGCGGAAATAGGAGGAGGAGGAGGCGGAGGAAGAGGATATACCGCATAGTATAAAATACAGAGAGAAATGATATTAGAATTAATCTACGTTTTGGCAGAGACGCGTCAACATGACAAACAATTGCACGGTGTGTGAGAAAACATTCTCGCGTCCAGATAACCTGATTAGACATCAACTTATACACCAAAAGGGGATAATAACAGAACATCCGTATAAACGTAATCGCGAGACGTCATCTATGGCTCTTTCAAGAGCATCACAACATCCATTTACTATGATCGTCAGCGGCTCGACTGGTTGTGGGAAGACATCATGGGTAATGACATTTTTGGAATGTGCTAATATCGATCCCTCTCCAACACGCATCGTATGGTGTTACAGTCAATGGTAGTCAGCCTATGAAGCTACGAGTCTGAAAAATGTAAACTTCCTCCCCGGCATGACATAGGCGAAGAGTATTACTTCGACCCCGACCAAACCAACGTTATTGTTCTGGACGATTTGATGGGTGAGGTAAAACGCGAAGAAAAAGTTGCCGACCTATTCACCAAAGGGTCGCATCACAGAAATTTGTCCATAATTTATCTGACTCAGAATCTCTTCCCTCAAGGCAAGGCATCTCGAGATATCACGCAAAACTACCAGTATTTCGTTCTATTCAATAATCCTATTGATACACAGCAAATTAGCACGTTCGGGAGACGAATCTTTCCTCGGGATACGACACATTTCATGGCAAAATTTCGCGAAGCCACATCTCGTCCGTACGGATATCTGTTCATCGATTTAAAACCCCATACAGCGGAAAGTGACAGGCTGTCTCCCAATGTAATATCAGGCGTTGAGGAACTCGTGAAAGAAGAAGAACAACTGCCACCTCGTCCAGCCCCAATTCATAATCCATCAACTCAAATTCGCATACCATCTCACGATCCAGCATGGTCCGCTAAGAGGAATGAACAGGTGGGAGAGGGATTATATACGAAGACGGATGCACCATGGTTCAAACGGAATGAAAATGATGACGAGTCCCAGCAGAGGCAGATGATCCATAGGAGCGGGAATGAAATGGAACGCCAAAAGAGAAAATACCCTTCAGATGACGAACTCCTCCATCCTGGGGAAATAGATCTACCTACCCACTTGCGGAAACAGGTCAAATATAACGTGTGGAAAAACATGTTCGGTAAACCTATTGCGAGAGATTGTATGGTCGAATTTGACGAGAGAAAACAGCGATATACAAGCCAAGGTTACGACGAGGATGAGTCTGTTGCAACTGCTATGGAGGATTATACTCCAGCGATGATGAAGACCTTACGTCCTCAAAAATACTGCAATCTCCTCGTGAACATACAAAAGCTACAAACCGATTATATTCATAACGAGATCTTGAAAACAACGAAGGCGTCTGCAAACGATATACGACATAGACTATGAGGAAGCACTCAGACAGACGATTAAGATGCGGAAATGCTTATTCGATAAGTTGATTGATGACGGTGATAGCGAGGACTCCGAATAAAGACCCCAGTAGAAATATTCGTACATAAACATTGCATGGAAGGCTAGATATCGAAATGATACCCACAACAATGAAGATGTATTTCATATAAGCAGTTTTCACCCATTATTTGCGCAGTGCTATGAGTTGATGAATACAGCGATTATTTAGTAATCTTCGTATTGCTTTGTCCCTATTTTATACTAGTCATATAATTTCCCCCTCAACTCTTCCAACTCCTCCTCCTCCTCCACCACACACACACACACACACACACTTCCTCCTCCTCGGGCAAAGGTGTCTTTTACCATTATGTCTATTTTGGTCGGACAGGAATCGATTTCTGATAAACTAGAAATCATTGGCGTTATTGTACGCGTGTGAATTTGGGCATATGAATGTTTAGCACGCCATAGCATTCGCATGAACATCAACAGTCGAAAATTGAATAACACTGGACCAACTCTAGAACACGACTGGTGTTCAGAGAAATTTTTTTCTTTCTTTTTGTTATCGAGAACGAGTGTAAATGTTGATAGTTAAAATAATGAACAATAATGATGCTTGGATGTGTGTCTGATTAAGAATTCACAAAAAAGCGAATTCAGGGCAATTCCACGCTCGAATCGAAATCCATGTCACCACGGACATCAGCAGCGCTTCTCGAGGAAGCTCGTGTACGGATATGCCGGGGTAGCTTACCTTCTATCGCGGGGACAAACTGTTTGAGTTGATTCCCCAGTTTTCAACAACAGTCCCGCCCTAAGAAGGTACCATTTTCGTACACGCAGTAATCGCCTCAGACGTCTTAATGCGCTTTTGTTAAATGAGCACGTAGTATAACCGATTTACTTACCATAACATGACATAATCCTCTAAAATGGGGCTGCACCGATTGTACATTATCACCTTCTCCTTTGGTGAATAAACATTTGATAGCGATGTAGAATTTCATACTACCGGTCGACTTAAGACCGTTTTTCAATACAGAGTTCACTTGTTCATAGTATTGCATGAACAGTACGAGGACGTATGGTGTGAACTTTTAACGCAGCATTCAACGCCGTCTGTTGAAAGTCGCAAGGGTCCGTATCACCACTGGTTGATGGAGTAGGATTTCCTGCTTCGTCACTCGTCGATTGGGTGGGGTATTGTACCATGCTGGTCGATGGAGCGGGGTTTTCTTTCTCATGGAATGATACATTCCGCCCCGACCCAATTTGCTCCACGGTATCAATCACTTGATGTATGTGTACGAAATGAGTACTATCAGGTCTATGTGTTCTAATATGTGCGTTCAAATTGTCTTTTCTCAAAAAGGATGGCTGACATACGTCGCATGAAAATGATGACTTAGTGTGAGCGGTCTTGATGTGCCGCTTCATCGTTGCCCTACGCGTGAAGGTTGTTCCGCAAATATCACAGGAGAAAGTGACGTTGATCTTGGGTAGTTTCTCATGGCGAATATTCGTCTCACCAGACGTTCTTTTTCTACTAACCTGTAAGGAGAGAATATTCCCTTCAATATACTAGACTAACATTCATGTATCGTTTGATTAGAATTCCCTCACACATGTATGATCTGATATAGAAGTAATTTATCTTCGTTAAAGCCTAATATATGTAAGTGTGTAGTCTACACATCTCGTATTTCGTTTTCACGAAATTAATGCACTCACCGCCGAAGGTCCCACATGTGCGTCATTTCGAGGGCGATCGCCAGGGGCTCGTGATAGGTCGCTATCACAATTGTTTGGATCCGGCTCACACCTCTGTTGTCGGATTTGTTCCAATTTGCAGTCGCATAATTTTGTGAAACCGTTCACTAATTCGTCTTCGTCCCAGCTGAAATAGGTACAAATGGGTGTCATACACTTTACGTTATCGAAGCACCTTGGAGTAGAATAGTCATAAGATTCAAATCTTACTTATTCCCCGAAAATTCCTATTACGACTCGCTATAACATCATATGACGTAGCGCACAATGCGCCTCTCTCTTGGCTATCCAACGACGTTAGATTCATCCCCATAACCCATGCCGTTCTGAAGATATGAAGAGTTTTTCGAAATTCATCTGATTCATCTTGTTACGTCACTATGACGTCACCATGGTGATCCAACGACGCGTTTCTCTCCTGGCTATCCAACGACGTAAGTTTCATCGCAGTAGCCCTTACCACTCCAGAGATATGGAGATTTTAATGAATTTAAAAAAAAATCGAAAATTTGTTTTTGGTCGAAAACGAAATTTCTAGGCTTTAGGTGTACATTTACAGATTCTACCTATTTATCGAGTATATTTTAATGAAGTTTAAGGGGAAACAGACGTCTCAGCTCAGTGAACCAGCCAGTCGTGCGTGACGAAGTATATATCAATCATCGCCGCAGCTGCCCTAGGGCTACAACCGCTCGTGCGTGACGAAGTGTATCCTTGTAACACTCATAATACCTTACACACCTTTTGTAATATATATCTAGCCGGATAGTGGGCTTTAGGGCAGCATCCTTTTGTTTGTCACTTTAGCCGACTCCATAGCTTGGCTAAGCCTATCCGTATGCAGTACGTATGTGCATGTTTGCCTGGGAATTGTGATAATCTTGTTTGTACATGGCATTGTTTTTTAACAAGCATTGATATATGTATATATATTTTTATGTTTCTATATGTATTCATGTATGGAAATAAGGTAAGATAAGATTCGCTTGACTGCTCAGGTCTCATTGAGAATGGTGCCATACACGTCCTGATCATGATTAAAGCGTGTTTGGACTTGCATATATATGTCGTGCGCTTGATAAGCACGGTGTGAATGTCTGAAGGACTAATATGGTATAATGTCACCTAGATTTGTAATAATTCATCCATCGCCTTGTATGTTCGAGTATCAAAAGCATCATAATATTATAAATCCCGCTGCTAGTTGGCAGACTTTGATATGACGTCAGGGGGTATGTCGAAATCGGTATCGCCACTGAACCCTATTTCACGGTTCCGGTGAGTGAGAGATCTCAGTCAACAAATCGATTCACCTTAGATTGAATTAACTTCGTGGTTAAGCCGCTGAGGATGTCCGTTTGGATACTCTGCCTATATAAATGAGGAAATTTCCTATACCCATGTATGGGAAAAATTCACATAGTATAATTTTAGCAATAGGCTCTTAACCTATGAGGAAAAACAAATGTGCTGAAAAGCTTACCCATAATAATCGTTTGAAGGTAATCCTCTGTCCATCCTCTTACTGTGCGTATATCTTTTCGACGCTGTCACAACAAGCTATTTTATATTAAGAGAAAGGTTTTATCATGCGAGTGTTCAGCTGTTGATGTCAAGCTCCTTAAATATACCATTAGTTGAGTCTAAAAATAGAACTGATGTCACCTTCAAAGGGCAAATAGATGATTCGAGAACACCGCGAGTTCATCACCAGTGTGGAAGATGAGTGTCAGTTTTAATTAAAAATCATTCGTGCGAGACGTTTTACAATAGCGTCAAACAACACCATATCTGTCCTCGAGCTATGGACACGGTTGGATGAACAGACGATGATCGCAAACACCCCTCAAGCTATAGGTAACCTTGAACAATGTGGTGTGCACATGCACCTGTGCCAGTATCATCACCTTCCACTGCACCACCTTCCCATCCATCTGTGCCAGCGAACACCGCAAACCGGGGGTCGATCGACGATTATTTCCTCGGGCGATTCGTAAATAGCCGATCTAGAACACCGCATTAGTCACGCTCCTTGCGCGAACCGGGTCAACCGGCGCGCGCGCGCGATGGATCGCGGACGACTCGCGCGGTGACACCGTCCGATGAACACCGCATTCCTCTGGGGGGCTATAGGTACAACCTATATATTAATATATCTATAAATATGAACGATAGCTTCGAACAGCGCATCTCCCTTCGGCTATAGACACGGGCCGGTGAATCGGCGTTGTCATACGCCTACACCATCGTGCCTATAGGCGATATACGCGTACCGCATTAGTCACGCGTTGATGATTCATTAACGAACAGCACCCGCGGCAACACCGCACCGACACCGCACCAACATGGCGGTGTTTCTCTAGTATTAAAGTAATAACACCATGATCTAGGTGTTTTTGAACCCCCCTTTCTTACTACTTATTTGCAACGACTTGGTTTGTACTGTTTTGCACTTTTTAGGAATAAAACTCCTTCCAAAGTTAGATTGAAGAGTGACAGCCACACAGTGGGAATCTTCGTTGTCTTGGTGAATGTCCGCATTGTCAGCAATTACGTAAGTCTAACTGGTTCTGCGAGTTCAAAATTTGCCTCCTTAGGAATAAGATAGTTTTAATATGTTTATAATTTTCTTACCATTTATGATTTTCTCACCAGAAGTTTCAGCCATCGTTTGATTTACAATTGTAGATGATGGAATCAATTGGTAAATTGATAGACAAATGACAGTCTTTAAGGGATCGTTTCCAGTAATCGTTTTTTCTTCAGTCGCGATTTTTCTTCAATTTTCTCGATTGAAAAACGATCATTCGCGAATCAGTCGCGAGGATATCGAGAAAAAAAAATGAGAAATAACGATTGAACCTTTTCTGAAAAAAACCATTCTCTCGCGATATCGTTTTTTAATCGTCTACCCATGCGCGATCCGTTCTTGATCGCGAATCTTCAATCGCGAGAGAATAGTTTTTTTCAAGGTGCGAGAGAATCGTGAGGCGGAGTGATTACAAGCGTCTAGTCCGTCATTCATAATCCAGCCGTCGTCCATTAGAGAATATCCGCGTCCATAATCCAAAGACCTATTCCATTTTCCACATAACAGTATTAGCACCAAATTCAAAAAGACAATCATAGTATACATAAACATAGGCTTGTTTCCTGCAAGAGAGAAGCGGTCAATAGTTTTCAATGATGCCGGCAAGACATCATGATGTTCCAGAAATATCAAATCCGTATCGCTGATCAGTATTCTTAATCCATAATATTCGTTATAGAGTCGTCATCTAAAAAAAGATGTATCTCAGTCACGCTTTGATTGTGACTGTTCATATGAGTACCATGAGGATCTTGAAGTACATTGGTTCATACGGCCCCTAGCCCCGGGTTAAGCGGAATTAGACACAAGTTACGAAACGTAGCGCCATAGATCTTGCACGCTACGTTCGTATTTTGCTATCAGCATGCGATATGTATCGCCAAATTTGAGAAACTTTGAGTGGAGGCGCTTGGTGGAATAGCCCTGTTTTATAAGTTTATGCAGCAATGTTTTGTGACGTTGATTAAAATCATCACATTTAACACAGGATCTAGCAAATGCTACTAAGCGAGATATGTATACGCCATATGCAGGTCACACTGGAATATTACTATCCAGAAAGGGATAGTTTACGATGTCGAAATTGTAATCATCTCTTTTGTCATAAAGTCGACGAGAGAGAATGCCCGCTTCATTTTTATAGAGATAGAGATATAAATAAGACGTGCCTGTAGGGCTATCTGTAGTTTCCTTCAAATCCAGTGAAGGTGGATATATATCCTTCACTGTGTCATTTATATAGCGATTATCCACAGCGAGAAGATCGTCTATATAGCGTTTGGTGAATGAGAAGGAACGGGCTTTGAATGGATCGGTTTTTGAAAGCGCCTGCATATAGTCATATTCATAAGAGAACAGATATAGGTCAGCCAATAGGGGTGCACAATTAGTACCCATTGGAATACCTATATGCTATTGATATATTGTGTTGCCAAATTTCACATAGATATTTTTAATGAGAAATTCAAGCAACTCTATAAACAAAGAAACATCCCATGAATGATATCTCTTGTATGTAATAGAGCTAAAGAATGCTTTATGGCTTCCGACATTAATATATCTACGATCAGTTTTCTTGAACACAGATACTATTAATGAACTTATACGGTCAATAAGGTTCTGATGAGGGATTGTAGTATAGAGAGTCGAGAAATCCCATGTGGATACATGTCTGTACGGTATGTGACCTTTAGCATCAAGTTCTTCCGTAAGACATTTTGAGTTTTTCAATATCCACATACATTCAACGCCAGAGTTCTTAGAAATAGTGGCGCAATACCTTTCCCAAAATGCTTTTACCTCCTGAAGGGCCCTCGTCAATAGGGTTGAAAGAAGCTTGGTGGTGCAGCTTCTAGAACCAGCTATGAATCTAGATTTGTATGGTGATTTATGCATTTTGGGAGTCCAGTATAGTTTTGGTATGTCGTTATGATTGGTTGGAAGACAAATACCTCTTTCCCGGAGAAACTTTTTGTGATTGTTAAATAAATCTTCCAGAGTAAATGCAGTTTGGGAGTAAGTAGACGTATTTGATGAAGATATGTCTACACTCAATTCTTTAACCAGCACCTGGTAATAGTAATATTTACATATGAATATTATATTATTCGGAGCTTTGTCTGCTGGGACTATGACGAATTTACTCTGGAGATTTGCTAGAACTTCTTGCGAATTGAGGTTTCTCAGAACTTGTTTTGCTTGGGGAAGAGTACTTCTGTCAATATGGCGGATAGTTTCAACGACCTTGCTCTTGGTGAGGTCCAGCCAATCAGCGAGTACCGTAGGTTCAACTTTTTCTCGCTTAGACCAATCAATAACGTACTGTTCCAATGCAGACAGGACTATCTTCTGGTCGGCCTTCAGATTTATTCTTCTTGGCTCTCTATATTTAGGTCCCTTCATCAGGAGTAATTTCAGATCCCTATCACTCACCACATCAACGTCACCAGTCACAATATGTTTGCATGGTGTATAGATAAAGTTCGACGATTCACAATCACAACTATAGCCTCCTGACGTGTATAAGTTCCAGTCAAACTCCTTGACAGCATTGGAGTAATTGAATATTTTGGTGGCTATAGATTTAGTGTACTTATATGAAATGCAAGGAGGTTCTGTGAACTTAAAATATCTGACACATAGTCCGTGTTGCCGTCGTACGCCCCTCTATCCGCGAACTGGGAACTACATGTAATGTTGATTGCGGAATTGTCGATGGAAAAGCCTATATTACTATACTATACTGTATAAATGCGTAAGATAACCGAATAATATATATGATTCACGATCTATAGTCTCCTACAAGCTGAAGTAGGGCGTATGCTGGAAATATCTATACACATACCTGTACCATGTTTCCTGTGACGTCCGCTGTCAGATTTACTCTGGCGAAGCGTAAATGACAAAATTACATGTTTATTTAATAATCGTGTGAGCCGACAATGTGTTAATGTTCAGTCATTCCCTTCATACGTCCGATAATTTCCTCATATATTCATGCAACTTGGTATAAACAATACAGGATGATAGTCGCAAATCTTGTTTTTGTAAATACCGGGTACAGGTCATAAATGGATTTGAGTTCGTCGTTGATTGCATTATCAGAATGATTATGGCACAGACTTTATAGAGGTGTGAATGGGCGCATGGCGATAACTCAGAACAGCTTAGCCCTCCAGCCGAGAATTTCTAGGTTAATTAAGGTGAAAAATGGTGTAATTAAATATGTATATATTGTTATGGTAAAACATATATTAGGAAAGGGTATCCATTCATGTTTTGGTACAGTTTTTAAACTATTGAGATGTGAATAAGTTTAAAAAATCACCATCAAGTTAATTTTATTGATTATAAGAATATTCGCGGCAATGATTTCATATGTATATTAAATACATATCACAATGGTGATTGAATCGCATATAACGGTTGGATTCGCATATGTACAATACTTTTTTATTTTAATTTTACATTTTGATAAATGAACTATGATTGATTCCAAAGGGAAGCTCAAGCCAGAAACCACCTGAATATTATATAATTTCATCTCATACTGGATTAACCAAGCTGGCAAGAGAGAAAAATTTCTCGTCCGAGTACGATCATCGGTTAAAAATTTCGTTTTTTTTCGCAAAACTGAAGATTTAAATGTGGGATTTGAAAACCTGTCGGACAGAGAAAGACGTTTTATATTCATATTGTATATTAATGCAGTCATTTCTCATATAGTATTATACACGGTGAGGGGCGTTGTTTGCTGCCTCAGCAACCAAGTCACGTGACCTGAATTATACAGGCCTTTTGAAACACATCTCTGAATCGTCAAGGTTTCCTTTTTAGCCAAAGGCGAGACCTTGATCATCTTGCCAAGCAAACCGCTTTTCCCTTATATATTTTCCCTTTGTATTTATTAATTTTCATAATTTATTGAAAATATACGTATTCATCTACCATCAAATATCCCACAAGCCAGGCAACTGTGGGGTTTTGCACTTATAGACTCCCACTTAGGGAGTCGCACAACAAAACTCCCACCCAGGGAGCTCCAGAAAAGATTAATTCACACAACCAAACAAACAAGCAAAACAATAATGACAGTTGTGAAAAGTTTTACAAATAGCCCGCGCTATATATTAATAATTAAGTGCGTTCGAAGACTCAAAAGCCCCGTATGACTATGTTGTATTCAATACAGCGCCATCTATGTACACAAGGAAAATGGTGATCTTTGGGCAAAAAAAACACACGAACAGCGAAAATCTGACGAATCAACTCAAGAGAGAGAGAGAGAGAGAGAGAATTAAGGTTTAACGTCGCATTCAGCAATATTTCAGCTATATAGCGACGATCAAACAAAATTCTAAGTATTCAATTCAAAAACTCGGTAAACTAATGCGTTAAAACAGGTACAAACATTATGAACTCAAAATTTCAGCACGCACAGATGCCAAAAACGTTCACGAAAATACTACACAAGAAATCTGAAACAATACCAGCTTTAAAACACAGAAATACTCAAAATAATAGACGAAATTGCAAGTACAAATGACTCAATCTGACTATATCCGGGCCTGTGTCCCGTAAACAATATATGTAAATATGAAGTTATAATTATATGTATATATTCGTTCACCATTATTCCTATGTATATATGTATATATTTTTTTCAATTTCTTTCAATGTCCCCATCGTATCTATATAACCGTCAACTGAACTGAAACACGCTATAGTTTAACACAAGGCAAAGAAGAATGGAAAAAGAAGAAGAAAAAATGATAGAACTTATAGTTTGACTGAAGTGTTTATGATATATAAACTCGAACGTGTATGCGGGTCAGTCAGGCTGAACCTTGCCGTACTACTTTCGGCTATAATCCTCAATCGTTTTTTTTCAATCGCTTATATTTTCTCGATTAAAAAACCATTCAATCGCGATATCGCTTTTTATTCGAGAAAATTTTCTCGATTGAAAAACGATTGCCAGCAGAAAAAAAACCCATTCGAGCAGCGATCGCGAATGAATCGTTTATTTTGAAGAAAAAAACCCATTCCCTCGCGCCTTGGAAAATCGCGACTTCGAGAAAATTTGACGAAATAAACGATTCATTCGCGAACGATAATTGGAAACGGTGCCTAGCAGGAGACAAAGCTCTTACGATAAAGACGGAACTAACCAAGCTTCGATGAAGTCATATGGCTTCTTTTTATCTTTATATGATGTGGGTACTTGTGTAATCAAGTAGTACTAAAGCCGATACAGATTGAAACAGTTGTGTGACGTTATTTTTCTAAGCATGTCCCCTGCAAATTCAGTATGATCTCAAGCGCTATTTGTTGAACATTCCGATCACTTTTCAATTCTGTGTTATATCTATGTTGACCTTGCCGGGGGGGGGGGGCGGGTCCGGTCGGATGTACACAAACTCGTGTGCGAGGTAGGCTCACCACAGTGGTTAATGGTCAGGACCTACAGGTCAACCTCCGCTAATGGGGGCAGAAATAGTGGAGCGAGCCTGTGAAACGGAACATGCGCCGTGAGGAAGTTTATTGTCATTCTGAACAGGGAGCCTTCCATGTTATGGTTCATACTTTGACCTTTCACCATATTTTATATCATCAAATATAAAGTATTTGCTGATATCATCAAATCACTTGCTGATATCAGCAAATCAATTGCTGATATCATCAAATCATTTGATGATATCAGCAAATCATTTGGTGATGTCAACAAATAAAGCGTATTTGCTGATATCATTTGATGATATCAGCAAATCAGTTGCTGATATCAAATGATTTGCTGATAGCATCAAACATTTGATGATATCAGCAAAGATTTGGTGATATCAGCAAATATTTGTTGATATCAGCAAATATTTGATATCAGTAAATCATTTCATGATATCAGCAAATATTTGATGATATCACCAAATACTGAGTAAAACGGCTTGCCATACGGCCTTCTTTAAAGCCTGTACAGGTCTGCCTATCCTTTGACTAGGCGACTGGTTCCATAGACGATGTGGAATCGATTTTGTCTTCTGTATAATTAAATATTCAAAATAACAATAACAGTGTATATATTTTATGAAAGCGCATGTCCTGAGGAATTCACTTTTGTAATTTGCATAACTGTTGCTACTACCGTGTAGAAAATATTCTAAATTTAACAAATGAAATGAAAACAATAGCCATCATTTTTCAATTGAAATTTCGTGAAAACTGTTTAACATATTTCAAAGACAACTAGAACTAGCAAACGGTGTAGTATTTGAATTATTCAACTTTTAATGTAGAAAGTTGTAAGATAATCAAATTTTGTTAAAATTTTATAAATATAGATCTAGGTAGATATTTTTTAAAAAGTGAGACACGTTTTACTAGCTGTAGTTGTCTTTGATTAAGGTATACCATCAAATTTGAAATATGTTAAAAGAGTTTTCACAAAATTTCAATTAAAAGATGGAGGCTATTGTTTTCGTTTCATTTTTTTAAATTTTGACTACTTTCTACACGGTATGAGCAAGAGTTATCTATATTACATAAGTGAATTCCTCAGTACCTGCGCTTTCATAAAATATATACATTATTATTATTTATTTTTTGCTACAGAAGGCAATCAAGGGGTGTACAAAACTGCCTCAGGTGAGTTACGTATCCTTCTTAAAGCCAATCTTTGATGTTTTAGGAGCAGGTAAAGAATATGTATAAAACAGTATACCTGAATTATCCAAACATAAAAGACCAGGGTGAAAGTTGCATGTGCCATGAACTTTGTTAAAAAATTATTCCGGTAATTTAGATACAATGAAGATAAGTAAAAGGACGTAGCCATTTAAACAGAGAACATTCTTCTGAAAGTGATGATTATTTTAAAGTAATCAAGGCCTGATTAGACATCGAAATCTCTTAGTTAACAATTGGCTTTAGAAAGATGCCAATCACGAGCATCAACCCTAGAAGTCTTAGGTTATCTGCCCCTAGTACTCGCGCAACTCCACAGGTCTCAATCGTCTTACGGGTCCACAATTTTTTGGGAAGTTCCACTGTGTGGCCGTCTATCTGGAAACGGAAATAATATAGTAAGCATTATAAAAATGCCTCAATCCATTTTATTCTTCAAAACAGAACTTGCCATTTAGAATAAATCGATCTTCTCTTGTCTACTACGATAACGTATACAGTGTTTTGAAAGGAATCGACCAAAGAGATTAAAGGTTCACAACTAAATTTCAAAACTTTCAATTAAATTAAATTTAAATCTAAATATATATATTTTTTTATTTTTGAAGATCTTTCCTCATTCTAAATATTTTGACTGAAAATAAATGTCCAAGAATTGTCAGTTATGTACAGTTATATCATCCATATTCCGACTAGTCGTTGTAAGGGTCTCACGGACTGTGCCGGAGTTCACCCGAGGTCATCTGTTGCCACAGTGAACGAACATGGCGATATGTATTTCAGCAACATATAGTTCTAGGGTAATTTGTCAAAAAGCTGCCTTCAAACTGTGTGAAACTGGAGTTTTGAAATACATTGAATAATTGTTTAGTGTATTTCGAGATAAATATACATTTGGCGATCAGTAAAACAGTCAGATAGAACAGTTATTGGTTTTTACAGGAATCCTGAAAAAATGGCGAGACCCCTACATGGGTAAATGCAGCGTAGAGCAAAGCACCCTGGGAGAGGATGGAAATAACTGTCAACGTCAAAACTATAAGCTCATTATTATAACTGTCCCGGTGTCATCTGAAACTGTACCCATTGTTAATATTTCATTGAACAGTTGCGTGACATTGACCACCTTACAATCAGAAGCACCAATGATAAGGTTTGAAGCTACTCTTCTAGAGATAAATTTCTCTCGGCTTTATTTATTTCGGGACTTTATCATGAGATGTAAAAGGTGAGACATTAAGGTTCATTGTAACGCAAATTGCAACAACTTTTGAAGAAGGATGCTAGTTGTTTCGCATATAATCGAACGCTAGTTAGGTATACGAGCTTTCATTGAACCCACCCACTGCCCTCAGGGGCATGTCCCCACCCCAGGGGATCTGAACCGACCCTCATACGCCACGGATTAAGAAGTGAAACCCACATGAGCCGACCCTTAAGAAGTGAAACCCACATGAGCCGTTGAACAGTTGCGTGACATTGACCACCTTACAATCAGAAGCACCAATGATAAGGTTTGAAACTACTATTCTAGAGATAAATTTCTCTCGACTTTATTTATTTCGGGACTTTATCATGAGATGTAAAAGGTGAGACATTAAGGTTCGTTGTAACGCAAATTGCAACGATTTTTGAAGAAGGATGTTAGTTGTTTCGCATATAATCGAACGCTAGTTAGGTATACGAGCTTTCATTGAACCCACCCACTGCCCTCAGGGGCATGCCCCCACCCCAGGGGATCTGAGCCGACCCTCATACGCCATGGATTAAGAAGTGAAACCCACATGAGCCGACCCTTAAGAAGTGAAACCCACATGAGCCGAACCTCATACGCCACGGATTTCACCCCATGGCTCATTCAGCCCATGGGTTCATTCACCCCCATGGATTAGTTTATAGGGATAGAGAGATCGTGTGCCCTTTCTATACTACTCATCGCGCATGCGCAGTCGACCCATTTTACTGTAGGGTGCAAGCCTGGCCCATGGAATCTCAGGTAGCGAAAATCCCAGGTCTCTTGGTCCACCCTATCCCGCGCCACACCTATAGGGATAGGGAGATCGCGTGCCCTTTCTATACTACTACTCATCGCGCATGCGCAGTCGACCCATTCTACTGTAGGGTGAAAGCCTGGCCCATGGAATCTCAGGTAGCGAAAACCCCAGGTCTCTCGCCCCATCCTATCCCGCGCCACACCTATGCAACCCGCTGTGCAGTGAGTAAAGTGGAGGAGGAGGAGTCGCTGTGCAGTGAGTAAAGTGGAGGAGGAGTAGGACACGCCACGGATTATACTAGGGAGATAGTCTACTGAACTGTGAATACGATAAATTTATCACGTTGTCCCCCACCATGTCCGGTCGATACCATGGAGTTCATCAGTGTACGGAGATAAAATAACACGCTTAGTGGTGTGTATGCTCAATGTGACTTACAGGATATGTCGTCGATCCGTGTGAACATTGAGGACTAAATTCCTTGACATCATCTTTGGAAATATACTCCTGAAAACGCTGTACGGATTCATCGTTCCAGTGGACAGTCTCCTCCATGACTTTAGTCCAGAACTTGCCGTTGTGTTCCAGAGGATCTGTCACCAAACCATTACGCCTGGATAAGAATATAATAACATCCCATCACCCGTCAAACGCACATTATATAGTCAACCACATACCACCGTATCACAGATGTAGGTATGTTATATTTTTCAGCTTTGTACATAGTATATGTTTTTCTTCTAAACAATATACCGTTATTGGCACAGACTGTCGTTACACTTTTATAGTAGTACACAACCACCATTTTAACAGAGACAAGAAATACATATACACTTGATATCAGCTACCCATAGTTGAGAAAAATTGAAATGGCTGAAAAGAAAACTACACAAAACAAATACAAAATAAGACACAAATACAAAAAACGTACACTTATAACGATATATAGAAGATAAATAAATATAGGTGGTACTCGGTATGTAACTCTCATGGAGGGGGTTATCTACAGCTAACTATTTTTTTTTGGTGGGACAATGAGATTCCTATTTCTACTGGTTTATTTACCAACGTCGTTTTCCATAATTTCTTTCAATACAATCCTTGCAACAGATACTGAGAGAAGTACAACGTAGGAACTAGTATTCAATAGTCTCAATCTTCTCGTTACAAAATGTGCATTTGGAATATTCCGATTTTTTTATTCTGTGTATAATCTTAAATTGAAAGGTCCACATTCCACGTCGTACATGTTTTGCCACAAAGTATCGTTGATTTCATTGCATTCAATATATTAGTAATAACCTTGCACTTGCAAATCTCACGCCAGCCGCGTTCCACTTTCGATAATACCTGAATTACAAGCGTCTGGTCCGTCATTCATAATTCAACCGTCGTTCATTGAAGAATATCCGCGCCCATAATGCAAAGACCTTTTCTATATTCCATATAACAACATTAGCACCAAATTCTGTAAGACAATCCTAGTATACATAAACACAGAGAATCTGTCAACAGTTTTCAATGATGCCGACAAGACATCATGATGTTCCAAAAATATCAAACCCGTATCGCTAATCAGTATTCTTAATCCATATGATATTCGTTGTAAAATCGTCATCTAGAGATTGATGTATCTCAGTCACGCTTTGATTATGACTTTATATGCGCACCATGAGGATCTTGACTTACATGGGTTCATACGGCCCCTAGTCCCGGGTTAAGCGGAATTAGACACAAGTTACGAAACGTAACGTCATAGATCTTGCACGCTACGCTCGTATTTTGCTATCAGCATGCGATATGTATCGCCAAATTTGAGAAACTGAGTGGAGGCGCTTGGTGATACAGCACTGTTTTATAAGTTTCTGCAATAATGTTTTGTGATTTTGATTAAAATCGTCACATTTAACACAGGATCTAGCAAATGCTACTACGCGAGATATGTATACGACATATGCAGGTTCCACTGGAATACTACTACTGTCCAGAAAGGGATAGTTTACGATGTCGAAATTGTAATCATCTATTTTGTCATAAAGTCGGCGATAGAGAAGGCCCGTTTCATTTTTATAGAGATATAGGTCTAAATATGATGTGCCGGTAGGGTTATCTGTAGTTTCCTTCAAATCCAATGAAGGTGAATATGTATCCCTCAATGCGTCATTCATATAGCGATATCCAACGCGATAAAATTGTATATGTAGCGTTTGGTGAATGAGACGGAACGGGCTTTGAATTGAACGGCGCCTGCATATAGTCATATTCATGAGAGAACAGATATAGGTCAGCCAACAGGGGTGCACAGTTAGTATCCATTGAAATACCTACATGCTGTTGACATATTGTGTTGCCAAATTTCACATAAAAAATATTAATGAAAAATTCAAGCAACTCTCTAAACAAAGAAACATCACATGAATGATATCCCTAGTATGTAGTAGAACTAAAGAATGCTCTATGGATTCTGACATTAATAATACATTCTGGGTAGGACAGAGAGAGCAAGTCGTTTTGGTTTGGTCGGTATGCTTTCCATTCTACAGGAAGGTTTCGCACAACAAAAAATTCGGGCTATATTTTTGTTTTAGTGTTCAAAACTATGTAATGTGCCTTCTTCATTCTGGAGGGCTTTCATTCAGAGAAGTGTTGTGTTATACCGCTGTTGGATGCACGGATTTTTTTATCTTTGAAACGAGTATTGTTCCATAGATGTTTATGTAAGCTATCCCGATGATTATTCCCAATGTTCTTTGTTTCATATTACTGGATCCACGCTACTTAGGTAATGTTTATAATAGTATGCAGCTGTGTGATCTTGAAATGTACCAAGCTCTATCCTTGAAGCAAACAGCAGATCGATGGGCGAGTATTATACAGGAAGAACCAAAACTAAGGACATACGTCACTTTCAAACATGAATATGAAACTGAAAATTATAAGCTGAAAGGAAATTTGGTCAATTTATCCGGAAAGCTTTTGACAAAAGGAGAAATGTTTTATATGCGTACCGTGCCACGTGATTCAAATATTCATTTGTTTGAAGTGGCTGATAAGCCCGACTGAGCTGGGTGGTGGTGTGTAATGTTTGATATATTTGTTTTGTTATGTATCTGCCCCTATAATAAAGAACTACTACTACTACTAGTGTTTTCTTCCAGTAGGAGTTTCTTGTATTGTCCATATGGATGTGTAGAGCCTGCCCAGTGAATCAAACGCTAAGGGGTATCTGCAAAACATATTTTCGATAATCATTATTTGGTGTAATTTCTAACGCCATTGTTAAATTTTGACCCTTCTCGCCACTTTTTAGTTTATTCCTTTTAATTTTGTTTGTTTTCCCATCCCATATACAATTGCTGAAAATTCTATTCAACTGTGATAGATACTCTCTTGGCAGAGATGGAAGATTCGAAAGAATATGGCTTATTTTCGATAAAGATAAACTCTTTTTTCCAAAATATTTTAAGATTTCTTTTCTTCAGATTAAATAAGAGCTATATTTTATTAAGTTTAATTCGTGTTTATGAATTAATGACGTGCCGGTAGTGAATTTCACTCGTAAAAATTGTGAATGATCAAGCATTCCAGTCAGGCTTGATCCCGGTGTATAACCCAGTCGAGTCCTCCGAGTTGCAGCGAGTAGTTCAGTTATTTATAGAAAAATTCTAGAACTGCCAGGGTATCTTGGAGTGACGAATATTTTCCCCAATAAATCGGCCTCCCCCAATTAAAAAACCTTTCTGATCTTCAATTATTATGGTCAGGAATTATTCTGTTAGCTATAGAAACTGACATCATATTTTGAGCAGTGTTCAATGAAGCAATTCCTATCCAATTCTTCAAGTACTGGCATTCATGTTTATTTTTGTTTTGTTTCGGCAGGGATACTATTATCCCTGTCGTTGTGTAACAGTGTTCCTTAGACTCATAACTTTCGTTGATAGATTGAAGAATTGGGTACCATTCCTCCTTAGAGAAAATAAATGGAAAAACTCCACTGTAACTCCGTCTAGTTGGCAATTTTCAAGAAGGTTTGCTTTATTTCGTATTAATATTTGACCTTGTAACCATTCCTTTGTCTTACACTCTAATAATGGTACGTTTCTTATATCGATCGATTCTTTCCAGTTTAGGTTCTCCCGTTGTTTTTTTCTGTTTGTTTATGATCTTTTCTGCATAGATTGTTTTCTAAATTGCAAAATGAAGTACTTGGTTTTTGTATCATGATGTCTTGCCGGCATCATTGAAAACTGTTGACCGCTTCTCTCTTGCAGGAAACAAGCCTATGTTTATGTATACTATGATTGTCTTTTTGAATTTGGTGCTAATACTGTTATATGGAATAGGTCTTTGGATTATGGACGCGGATATTCTCTAATGGACGACGGCTGGATTATGAATGACGGACTAGACGCTTGTAATTTCATTATTTTGCGATCCACCTTGCACGCGCACACCTCATGATTCCCCTGATTTTATCCTTTATAACATCTTCTACTTCTTTTCTTGTTTTCTGTTGGTCCTCAGCCTTATCTTGAGGTAGATAATCCAAGTTGTTTTGAATTTCCACTCATTTCTCCCTTTAAATCTGATTCTTTTTTAATGGGTCGTTTCATTTTCCAAGACGAATATGAGAGTGTTTTTCCCCTTAATTTCTTTGGAAAGATGCCCAAAAAGTTGATTAAATATCTGAAATTAAATTAGAGAAGGTGATAGGTTTATTAGCTCATCTTCATTGTGTGGGGTTGCTGCATATTCACCAAGACATTTATATATACCTAAATACCAGCAGACTTGTTTGTAAATCCTGTATCAACGGCTTGACATTTGACCCGAACTTATAAAACAACTTTCACTGCCTGAACTTCAATGCACATGTGCCATTTCAGTTATATAATATTCAATCGCCACTTATGGAAATCTAAAGCTGTCTTATCATGTAAAATTCGACAGTATGCTACGAAAGGGTGTACTTCGAACAGATCATCTTTGGGAAGTATTGCAGACCACGACACACGGAGAAATTCTTCGTGACATTTATCTGGTCTGATGCTTTCCTTAAATGTCGTACTAAGTAAAGAGTGAAATCGACGGTACTTCCTCTTTCTTCTGGGCCCAATTACTGTACATTTATGGATAGATAAACTAAAATAACGTAAAGATAGAAAGATATTGTCCATCGCAAACTCCACGCACCTCTCATTCACCACGTTTCGTCGGGGTTATAAATGGCGCATGAATATGCTGCCATGACTACCGGTGATTAGGTCCAAATGTAAACACCTTTGTACGCAAATCGCAAGGGAAACTTTCTGAGGATGAATAGAATGTGCTTTGACAGGCGAAAGTGATCAATATATCATCGGCATTTGTACAATCTGGATAGCGATTTATCAGGCTTACCAGCCAAACTATCGCTCGTTTTTATACAACTTTTTGGCTGCCGTGCCTGATAAATCCCCTGCCAACAGTACAAAGACCGATAACATGTGCATATATATGTCCAGTGATGTGGGCAGGTTTGATATATTCATTCACCTTCATAAATTGGGAGTGATACTATCGTTTCGTGTGATGTATTTATCCAATTCGCAAATGATTTTCATGAAACTCAGTGTCGTGTTTTCATGATGGTGGCATTGAGACATTTTCGAACTTTGAATAGAAAAGATTTTGAGAAGATAGCAAAGAACCGCAACCCTGCAAGCTGTGGTTTTCATTATACATATTATAAAAGGAATACTCAGTTATTTCTCCCGGTTATCAAAATAAAGTTATCATAGCAACCTGGACAGAAGTTGCTCAGATGCCTTGCTATGTACACAATTCATTTTGCCATGCTCAAGAGAACAGTTCCTAAATCCACAGAACGCAGTCGGACATTGTCTGTTAACAATTGATGAGCTGTAGCCAGTACCACGAGCTTCGAGGTTTGCTATTGACTAATCATGTTCCTACATAATTAGAAATACATGATATGATATAAGTGTTAGATCTGAAATTCAGTAAACAGCCGTTGTTCATGAAGAATTTCACTGCGCGAAAACGCAAGTTTTCATTTCCGGAAACCTATTGGAATCTGGCTTGGAAATCGTGTCGCTACAGTTTCCAACAGGTTTCCGGTGAGTTTCCGACATGGAAAACTTGAGCCATTCGCCCAGTGTTTCCGTGGCATAAACCGAAATACCTAATGCGCAAGACAATATTAGCACTAAAAACCAATCAGACAGACTATAAACAGTTTCTTATAAGAGAGAATCGGTCAACAGTTTTCAGTGTTAGCAGCAATATCATTGCTATCGTTTTTCTATCACTGAAACACTCCATACTTCGCTTCTTACTCAAGCATTCAAACATTGAAGCAAGAGGACGATATCTAAGAAACAGACTATCTTACCCAGCCGTTGCTCCAAAAAACTTCGCCAAGTAAGGTCTGGTGGGTGAGGAGGCACAGTTAGACAGGGCTATTTTGGGATAGTACATCACGAAGCCCAAGCACATTTCATGTCGAGTACTCAAACCTCCCTATAAGATGGAATATGAGTAAAACAGTTGTGAAGATATACTCGTCCAAATTGGGTATCGTAGGCACCCACACCGATTGTATTGTCGAAAGATAGGATGTATTTCTGCAGTTATACATACATACAAGGTTATATATTGAAGGAGTTACGTTTACTCTCTTGTGAGTGCATGTCTGAAGTTCAACACAAAGTAGCGACTTTTAGGCCTAGATTTTCCCATAGACAAACGTGATTTTGACTGGCCTGTGAGAACCACGTTAGTAATAGCATACAAAACCCCATTAAACAAAACGTACAATGTATAGTCGATGCGTTTCGTAAACCGTGTGAATACAGTACGATATATATGTTGAAAGTAGACAAGCATCTTCACATATCTCCTTCTACCAACGTTATAACTATATAAATGAGACAATACTGAAGCAAACATCATGCGACTTGGGAATGTTAAAACTAAACCGCCGATGAATGAGTCCACCGAATCCAATAAAATATGATGAGTGTTCACCACATCAATCGAGGAAAATGACAGCGATATGCCTTCTGGTTTCAGAGAATGTGAACGCGAGTTATGTACTCACGAATGTAATGTTGGGTACGTCTGTTGAACTGTAGTCACATTCCACGATTAAGTGATCGCCCTGTGAAAAGATACATAAATCCACCAAATTGGACACGGTTGCTCTTGTGTAGATGGCTAGTGTCTATAACTTAACCGTTCATCCCAGAATATTTGCAAATGCGTTTGAAGAACGCATTAAATGCATGCTCCGCGTTCTTAATCAGCATTTAGAATGCTTAGAAATAAAACGGGGTGAGCGCCATATGACTAGTTTGACTTAGTCCACTTTTTATGTAGTGATTGCGATATCCCGTGACCAGCTGTTAAATTTTCAGTTAAGGAAACTCTAAATTGAAGAATTTGATCCAGGAAGTCACCCTTATTTAATAATGTATTGAAAGAAAAATAATGGAACATTTTTGTGTATATTGTATTTACCG
The DNA here is from genome assembly GCA_036873755.1 of Hanleya hanleyi. Classification (NCBI taxonomy): domain Eukaryota; kingdom Metazoa; phylum Mollusca; class Polyplacophora; order Lepidopleurida; family Hanleyidae; genus Hanleya; species Hanleya hanleyi. The sequence continues at coordinate 4,515 of JAVTVY010005665.1, read as the reverse complement.
GTAATATGGTTACTTCCTTCTTCAAAAGCACCATTTCTTGAAAGTTAAAGTCGTAATTCTCATCGGCAATTATCTGTTCCTGCTCAAAACCGCCACGAAAATGCCGCAATCTCATTGCTCGTCCAAGCAAATGTGTGTGTAGGACTGCACCAAATACCTTGATTCCTTGTTTGGTTACCCATGGCCTAGAACGAAAGAGCCAGGAAGGAACAAGAAAAGTGATTTAAAACAATTTTGATCATTTGTGAAATAAAATTAAATAAACTTAATCATCATGAATATGGGTCACCGTATTGGCTCATGTATTGTATTGAAATAAATATACCAGTCTCACAAATATCTCTCAAAAATTACTTCTTTTGATATCAAATATTCAGTTCCAAGGCGGAATTTGGCGTAGCCTCATATAAACAACGTTCATAAAGTTAGACCGCGGTTCGCAGTTCATTGTTCGAAGAGACCAGCAATTATTTCCTCAGATATGGAAATCTGTATTTTTTTAATTATGAGTACTTTGAACTCCAAGCTCTGTATAGCAAGAGAGAATGTCATGCTCTATATCTTTGCATATTCATATCCCAAATCTGACGCCAGGGGGCGCTGTATGACTGGTCCCGAATAACGAACTGCGAACCGCGGTCTAACTTTATGAGCGTATATAAACATACATGTATGTATGTATGTATGTATGCAGTGGCTATACTCGCAGCTTCGTGCACAGCAAAATACTAAGTAGTGCCACCAGGATGGCTTGGTAAAGAAGATGGCGGCATCTTCCGGTAATTGAGATACAGATGAAGACACATTCGAATGACCTGGCTTATTTCTGTAGGATTCTGGATTGGAGTCTTCGAAGTTTATTGAAGAGATACGCAATAAATCCAACACAAAAACGGACTGGGTCCTTTATCGCCTGTCTTGTGTGTATATATGAGAATTTCTGCCTTGCAATATTTTATTTGAAAATACATCTGTTTAATTTTTTTTTTCAAAAAAGTTATGAATAAAAGTTATTTGCATATTCAAGCTTGTAATTTGACTCAATTTGTTCTTAAAATGGCTAGGTCTCGTAGAATTGTTTGACTTCCTGTTAACGGAAGCGCAGCATCTATTGTAATAATAAAACAGTATTTCCGTTATATTCGGATTGCACTTTTGATAGATTACACTATCTTAGTAATAACATGGCCAACTCTACGATAGGAAGCGTCAGGTCCGACATTCGATACTCAGTAGTCGCCCGTAAAAGTATTTCCGCATGAATAATGGAAAGTCCTATTTCGTATGACAGCATCAATTCTACATGTACATGTATGTGACATAAACATATTAACGCAAGATGGCCTTCCACAAGAGAGAAATGGTCAACATTTGTCAAAGATGTCAGCAAGACATAATGATGTTCTAAAGATGAAATCCTAATCGCTGACCATTATTCTTTATACAAAATGAATTTCAAGATTATCAATTTTAGTCACGCTTCGATTGTGACTGTTCATTTGATCACTATGGAGATGTAAATCACATGACATTCAAACGGCATCTAGCCCCGGAATTAAACGGAATTATACGGAGGTTACGAAGCGTAGCGCAAGATATCTTGCATGCTACGTTTGTATTTTGCTGTCAGCGTCCTATATTTATCACAGGATTTGAGAACATTTAAATGATGTTTCATATTTAGTAGGCTGGTTAGGAACAGTTTTCATAATTTTGATAATTTGTCGTTATTAAATGCCCTCTATCATCACTGCAGATTGATATTTTAATTCTGGTCGGGCTCTTGTCTTAGAGTGAAATTGAACTCGTTCAATTCACACAACCAGCAGTTGTCATGCATTAAAACGTAGCTGTGAATGACTTATCTACGGGGCTTGTTTAAAATTCACCTCACTATTTATCGAAGCTGAAATTTATAAACGCATTGCATATCAGTTTGAGTAAACAGACCGGAGTCATACCTGAGTCAGACATTCTGGGAAGCAGTGCCCCTCTGAGCGGAAGCTGGGAAGGTTCGGGGGGATTACTTGTGTCTCTGATACAGTCACTCCCGTGAGTAGCGTACCAACGTCGTACCTTCGCAACTGAGGAGTCACGGTCACCCGAAGTCCAGATGAGTCAATCAGGTCTGTTAAAGAATTGAAAGCACTTTGATAAAATGGTCAGTACTTGGAAGATTTCTTCTCCATATCCTGGCGTAAAATGTAGATGTAGACTCCTATTCCAAAAAATAGCCCACTTTTCATCCCGGATAATTCCACAGAAAGTAAGATCCCATATTCATGGATGTTAGGCCTTATTGACATGATCAATAAAGCGTTGATCACGAGCTACGAGCGTAGCGTGCAAGATCTATGGCGTTACGTTTCGTAACTTGTGTCTAATTCCGCTTAACCCGGGGCTAGGGGCCGTATGAACCCATGTACTTCAAGATCCTCAGGGTACTCATATGAACAGTCACAATCAAAGCGTCTTTAGATGACGACTTTACAACGAATATTATGGATTAAGAATACTGACAGCTATAACGATTTGATAATTTTGGAACATCATGATGTCTTGCCGGCATCATTGAAAACTGTTGACCGCTTCTCTCTTGCAGGAAACAAGCCTATGTTTATGTATACTATGATTGTCTTTTTGAATTTGAGGCTAATACTGTTATATGGAATAGGTCTTTGGATTATGGACGCGGATATTCTCTAATGGACGACGGCTGAATTATGAATGACGGACCAGACGCTTGTAATTGGTTTTTCTTAATACGTCATCGAAAATGGTGGATCTGTCGTTGATGTCATTTTTCCCAGTGTAGCATATATGTGGTTGTTCGCGAATAGCCATCCGATGTGAAAACAGATATTTTCATGAACGGCTGACAATTGAAGCATCTTCTTCAGTTTCAGTTCATGTGTCATTGAATACTTGTTTTCATACTGTCAAAAAGCATGACGGGATGCAGTCTATGTTGAAAGTATACTACTGGCCCAAAAGTGCAAAACTAACTAAAAAGTGCCAGAATAAATCCTTTTAATTCAACGCTCTCATTCTGTGTTGACATTTTTCCGTTTCAGGAGGCAAGTTTCGAGAACGCGATGCATAGATGGATCCACCATTCCTAACTTCGTCAATGGCAAATATTTAAAAATGTGGTTAGCTTTTCATTCTGGTTGCGACGGTTTTGCCGTGCCGCATCCACACCGTGTACAGCTGTCAGCTTTCAAATCAAATATTGCGATGAAGGAATCTCTCAAATAGACCCATTACTAAAAAAAGAGGTTTATGAATTTGTTGACAGTTTAATATCGTTGCGAAGATAATCATGTCCACATTTCACCAGCAACGAAAGAACGTACGAGAATTCATATGTGGGACACGTATACAATTATTTGTAGATCAAGGACAAAATCTATCCACAATAGTCTGATAATTACAGTCTCGGCCGCAATGGTTGGTGCATTGATAAAAAATCGAAACGTTGACAGAAGAGCGTAGTTTTGGCGAATCAGATCGATTCCTGATTCGTGAATCTCCGAAGGATTACCTGTTTTCTTGGGCTTTGCTCAACAATCTACCTGTATTTGAACTCGACGAGTGGAACATTTCAGACGCATTAAGTAATCTATGCAAAATATTGGGAATGGCAATGCGAATGAAAAGCATTTTTCGTTTCCCAAAAACTATTGATGGAAATCTTTTCGAATTCAAGAAATGCTTGTAACCACATTGTAGTCCGTCGATATTCATTGGTATGCTGCGTTTCCACGTCGAACGTCATTATTGACGTAAAACGTCATGGAATGCTACTTACAAGGTTCTGGTGCGATGGAATCTGGTTATTGTCATTTTTTCCAGAAACGCTGCTTCCAATCGCGGCAAATGTATCGTTTGAACGTCCCTTGCCGCAAATACACGATCCATCGCCTCAAACAAGTGTTCCATGAACTTGAAATCTAAGGAGCTTGGGTGATGGGCTATGGGTTTTACAGAATGGATTAAATTACAACACATATAAGGGAAGTGGGTGTCGACATACTGACAGTCACATGGCTTCACAGTATAGTCTTCTGGTTAACTTATTCTAATGCACATACCAAGAATCTAACGATTCGTGATATGTGTTGTATCTCAGGCACGCTTTTATTGTACCTGTTCATGTGGCAACTTGGATGACATGACCACACGGCCCCTAGCACCGGCATAAGCGGTATTAGATACAAATCTAGAGAGCTATGATGGAAATGCTCTGACAACTCGTATATTGGTAATTGGTGAGCTGTGTCGCTGTGACAACTCGTACACTGGGAATTGGTGAGCTGTATCGTCGTCAGATGAAAAGGACGGCATTTAACACAAAAGACTAGTCTGTAAGGCCCGATGTCGACCAAGCATCAACTTCCCACAAATGCCAACATATATCAAAGACCAAAAGGTCTGTACAGGGAGCGGGCCTCGGGGACGAAACGTCCAGCAGTAGAATCTCGACATATACCGGTAAAAATTACAACACATATA
>JAVTVY010005664.1:0-38099 GCA_036873755.1 Hanleya hanleyi | reverse complement strand
AGCAGTAACATCCGGGTATTTGACCAACCGTTTACCATCATTAACCGAGTGTCGCTAGAGACGATGCTGGAGAAACTTGACACCGTGGATCCCTTGGAATGGGCCCAACAACAACGCCCCAACACCAAGTGGACAGTGGAGAGTGTGACCAATGTTACGTTTTTCGTTACCAAGCTGACCGACCACTCTCATCGGCTGAATGCGTCACTCATGCACTGGTGAATACCATAACATGCCGTACATACTCTATATGTCTACATGTTGATCGTTGACGGTACGGAGGTGACCGAAGATACACGGATGTTACCGAAGATGTCACGGCTCGGCCCTCGACTTGGGATAGTTGAACTGAGTGTGCTAAAAATAGATCACCAGCTAGCGTGCTATAAAAGGAAAGCGGCCTGGACGTTTCATCAGACACTCTGTCAACCACCAAGATGTTCACTTGCACAACTTGCCAGAAGCTGTTTACTCGTCTAGATAATTGACGACGCCACGAGGCCTCCACCCACAACGATGCTCGGTATACTTGTACAACCTGCGCACGGTCATTCAATCGGGAGGATCATTTACTGCGTCATGAGAGGGTACTTCACGCGGGTGCGACGGTACTATGTAATGATTGTGGTCGACTCTTCAAACGAGGTTTAGACAGCACCAACGTTTGAAGCATGCCCCGTCTCTACGGTTTGGGCGACAACTTTCCACTAAAGAGGAGCCGCGGAAGGTCAGACCCAGTGAAGATGAACCCGGAGAGACGAACGCCACTGGTGATATGATGACGAAGAGCCTGCCTATACCCACGGTCCAGGAGGGCCTGGATATCCAGCCGGACCCCACCGTTACGGTTTCGAGTCATACGCCTGATAACATCGAACATTTTCTGAACGAGCCCATAAATGTTCCTAGCGATCTCTTACAGGGCGCCCATCCAGTGAGTGACATCTATCGGCGCCATTGGACCATGATACGGCACTGTTTCTACCGTCATCGTCCTATTCAAGATATATACAATTTCGACTGACCGACCTCGCCCGTCTAGGCAGCTACGTGGAAGCCATCTTCAATGACCAAGCAACGTCCTTCAAATTAAATCTGGCGTTTGGTTATGTGCTGCAGCATAAGGAGACAGATCAAGTCCGATACTTTTACCTGAGCAGTAACATCCGGGTATTTGACCAACCGTTTACCATCATTAACCGGGCGTCGCTAGAGACGATGCTGGAGAACCTGGCCAACGTGGATCCCTCGGAATGGGCCCAACAACAACGCCCCAACACCAAGTGGAAAGTGGAGAGGGTAACCAATGTTACGTTCTTCGTGACCAAGCTGACCGACCAACCCATCGGATGAATGTATTCACCCAGGCACTGATAGATTCTCAGAATGCGCAACTATCTGAGGATATGTTGCCTCAACGGTATCCTGGCTTGACCAACGGTGATTAGAATAAACGGTTCAGAGCGAACATGGCCGAAGATGGAACTTTCTGAAATGAAGACTTCTGATTGAACAAGAATACATCTAACGGACAGGAACGAATATGACAGATGCAAATGGTGGCCTCTGATTGGACAAGTCTTCTTGAATTGTAACACCAAGTGGATAGTGGAGATAATGACCAATGCTGCGTTCTTCGTGGTTAAACTGACCACCACCTCCATCGGATGAAAGTATTCACCCATGCACTGATAGATACTCAGAATGCGTAAACAACTATCTGAGGATATGTTGCCTCAACGGTATCCTGGCCTGCCCGACGATGATTAGAATAAACGGTTCAGATGGCACTTTCTGAAATGGAGACTTCTGATTGGACAAGAATGCATCTAACGGACAGGAACGAATATGAAACATGCAAATTGTGGCCTCTGATTGGATAAGAATCTTCTTGAATTGTAAATATACCCAACGCGGCTCCCCCAGCGTGGGTGTGATGTAACATTGGGGAAAATAAAATATATGAAAAAAACTTCTTGTTGTTGTTGTTCTCTCATGTGTCATCCTTGTTGCTGTTGTTGTTCTCTCTCTGGTCTATATCATGGCGTTATGTTAGAGTGTTAAGGTGTAACGACGGGCGTTGACGGGCATCACCGCATTTCGAAGAATTAGTGACAATTCCATGGAATATCAGAGCTTCTGAGCTATTTCACCAGGGCGTTGAAGGATTAAGAATGGTGTTGGTGGGCGTTGCTACAAGATGACACCTCACACGGTCCATTTGGACCGCGGATGGTCCATCTCTACACCAAATAACATCCTTCACTGCTAAAAAAGGCCCACTTTCGCTACAACTTGTACTAATGACGTCACCAATGACGTCACAGATGCTATAAATATGCCTGAAATCAGGTCTATACTCCGAGAGCTACAACATGATACCCCACACGACGCATTCGCAACGCGGATGGTCCATCTCTACACCAAATACCTTCCTGCACTGCCCCAAAATGCTCATTTTCGCTAATACTCTTACTGATGACGTCATCGATGACGTCACAGATGCTTCGGACATGCCTCAATTCGGAATGTACACCCCGAGAGCTACAAAATGACACCTCACACGACGCATTCGGACTAAGAATGGCGCATCTCTACACCAAACTCACCCTCACGCACCCACAAAATGTCCACTTTCGCTACTACTCGTACCGATGACGTCATCAATGACGTCACAGATGACGCGGACATCCCTCAATTCGGAATGTACACCCCGAGAACTACAAGATGACACCTTCCAGGACGCATTCGAACCGTGAATAGCCCATCTCGACCCCAAATACCTTCATGTACTGCCAGAAAATGTCCACTTTCGCTACTACTTGTACCGATGACGTCACCGATGACGTCACAGATGACGCGAACATCCCGCAAATCGGAATGTACACCCCGAGAACTACAAGATGACACCTTCGAGGACGCATTCGAACCGTGAATAGCCGATCTCGATCCCAAATACCTTCATGTACTGCCCGAAAATGTCCACTTTCGCTACTACTCGTACCGATGACGTCACCGATGACGTCACAGATGACGCGAACATCCCCCAAATAGGAATGTACACCCCGAGAACCACAAGATGACACCTTCCAGGACGCATTCGAACCGAGAATAGCCCATCTCGATCCCAAATACCTTCATGTACTGCCCGAAAATGGCCACTTTCGCTACTACTCGTACCGATGACGTCACCGATGACGTCACAGATGACGCGAACATCCCTTAAATCGGAGTGTACACCCCGAGAACTACAAGATGACACCTTTCAGGACGCATTCGAACCGTGATTAGCCCATCTCGACCCCAAATAACTTCCTTCGCTGCCCCAAAATGGTCACTTTACTTACTACAACCAACTGCGCATGCGCAGATTAACGCGACATGCATTCAAAAACACACCATTCTGACTCTACCCCCACACAAGCTTCACTTTGACACCTCACACGACCCATTCGAACCGTGATTAGCTCATCTCTAACCCAAACACACCCCTACATAGCACCCAAATGCCTGTTTTCTATACTACGGCCAGACTGCGCATGCGCAGACTATTGAACACGGACGAACCATTAGTGTAGTCAAGTGCTTCTCCACGAGAGCTTCAAAATAAGACCTCACTCGACCCCATTGGACCATGAGTGGCCCATCTAGACTCCAACATGTCCACCCCGTATGGGCCTATACACCCATAGCCATGCAGTATAGGCCTATGGGCCTACCCAGGCCTCGGTGACTTTTTTCAAAAATTTCACCGATTCGCTCCGCAACACTTCCTATCGTGTTCTAAATGACGAGACGAGTAAAATGAGATCCCACAACCCTACCGCAAATGTATAGAAGTGGGTTTCCCAGTAGGATAAACATTGAACCTATACCCCAGTATGGGTCTATATGGGGCTCGGTGACTTTTTTCAAAAATTTCACCGATTCGCACGGGGACACTTCCTATCATGTTCTAAATGACGAGACGAGTAAAACGAGACCTCACAACCCTACCGCAAATGTATAGAAGTACGTTTCCCAGGGGGACAAACATCGATCCTATACCCTCAGTATGGGACTATATGAGGCTATATCGTACTTTTTCAAAAATTTCACCGATTCGCACGAGGACACTTCCTATCATGTTCTAAATGACGAGACGAGTAAAACGAGACCCCACAACCCTACCGCAAATGTATAGAAGTACGTTTCCCAGGGGGACAAACATTGATCCTATACCCTCAGTATGGGACTATAGGGGGTTCGGTGACTTTTTTCAAAAATTTCACCGATTCGCACGGGGACACTTCCTATCATGTTCTAAATGACGAGACGAGTAAAACGAGACCTCACAACCCTACCGCAAATGTATAGAAGTACGTTTCCCAGGGGGACAAACATCGGTCCTATACCCTCAGTATGCGACTATATGAGGCTATATCGTACTTTTTCAAAAATTTGACCGATTCGCACGGGGACACTTCCTATCATGTTCTAAATGACGAGACGAGTAAAACGAGACCTCACAACCCTACCGCAAATGTATAGAAGTACGTTTCCCAAGATGGTCCTATACCTCCCATACCCCATATAGGTATTTTCCCGTAATTTAGGATAAAGTCCGTATTCCGTATTTTTTCAGGAAAATTTTCACATACACCCACCCTGGAACTAGGGAAAGATAACTCTGTTGATAGACAAGCCCCGTTAAGCCCGGCGACCTATATACCCCTCATACCCCATATAGGCATTTTCCCAGGTTTTTCGATAAAGTCCGTGTTCCGTATTTTTTTTTTCAGGAAAATTTTACATGCACCCACCCAGCCATCAAATAACCCTTCACCTAGGCTTCACGTTGATACCTCACTCGACCCCATTCGACCATTAGGGGCTCCCCTAGATGCCAAAACGTCTATTTTCGTACCCTTGGGCCACTGCGCATGCGCAGAATGACCCTAATTCAACCCCACACCCAGTCCATCAGATGCCCCTTCATGAATGCTTCACTTTGATACCTCACTCGATCCCATTGGACCATTAGGGGCCCCCTAGCTCCAAAAAGGCTATTTTCATGCCCTTGGGCCACCGCGCATGCGCAGAAGGCCGATATGTCAACCCCACACCCAGTCCATCAGATGCCCCTTCACGAATGCTTCACTTTGATACCTCACTCGACCCCATTAGACCATTAGGGGCTGCCCTAGCTCCAAAACGTCTATTTCCATACCCTTGGGTCACCGCGCATGCGCAGAATGCCAATATTTCAACCCCACGCCCAGTCCATCAGATGCCCCTTCACGAATGCTTCACTTTGATACCTCCTACGACTCCATTGGCCCATTAGGGACTCCCCTAGCTCCAAAACCGCTATTTCCATACCCTTGGGCCACCGCGCATGCGCAGAATGCCGATATTTCAACCCCACACCCAGCCCATCAGATGCCCCTTCACGAATGCTTCACATCGATACCTCACTCGACCCCATTGGTCCATTAGGGGCTCCCTAGCTCCAAAACGTCTATTTCCATACCCTTTGGCCACCGCGCATGCGCAGAATGCCGATAGTTCAACCCCACACCCAGCCCATCAGATGCCCCTTCACATAAGCTTCACTTTGATACCTCACTCGACCCCATCGGACCCTTAGGGACTTCCCTAGCTCCAACACGGCTATTTTCATACCCTTCGGCCACCGCGCATGCGCAGAAGGCCGATAGTTCAACCCCACACCCAGCCCATTAGATGCCCCTTCACATAAGCTTCACTTTGATACCTCACTCGACCCAATCGGACCATTTTATCTAGGGACTACTTTTTCTCCGCGGAAGCTTTTTCCCGAGACCGAATCACCGCCAAAACCACGGCCAAACCGCATCACCGCGCATGAATACATTTTTTTTTTTTTTTGCCGGAACTTTTTTTTTTTTGTCAACCGGTGAGTGGGTGGGTTCAAAATGGCGGACCCTTATTTTACACACACAACACCATAAGCCGCCATTTTAAACCCACCCACTCACATCCCAGGTCAATCAGTGCACCCGAGTGAGTGGGTGGGTTCAAAATGGCGGACTTTCAGTGGTCGGGGGAAAATAAAAAGTGCCGCCATTTTGAACCCACCCACTCACATCAAACTCACGCATGCGCACCTCCCCAACCTCCCCCAATTGTGACGTCAAAACAGGTTCTGCGCATGCGCAGTGAGGCGCTATCCTATCGTTTTACTCTTTGTATACTACTAACCCCACTTCCCGTTGCCAGTTGCAACCAGGTTTTCGAAAAGCAGACTTGCAGTTTTTCCAGAACCAAGAAGCAGTGATTCCATTCCCCAGATCACAGGTTTTCCAAACCCCACTTCCCGTTGCAGCCCAGTTGTAACCAGGTAGTTCAAAATGTCATACTGGTACTATATGAATAGCACACATGACACGGCGAACAAGCGTAACAGCATGATAGATTTTCAAAAGAAAATCACTTTCTGGATATTATGCCAAACATGGATATCTATAACAGGGTAATGTAATCCTTACTTAGCGTAGGTAATACTTTTATTGAAAACTTCAAATAAGTCTTCCATTAAATAAACCACTGAAGACACGTATCTCAATGATCTTCGGATGATAGTGGGGATTCTCTAAAACAATGTGCATCGGGTACTTTAGCACAACGTCCTCATCCTACAGGGCAGATAGGGCCCCGACATCCATTTTAGGTGCACTTTGGATAATGCCACAGATTTATGTCCCTTATCTCGAAATGCCGTAAGTGGTATTTTGAAAAACCGGACTTCCCAGAGACTTGATTGGGAATTTCAAGAAAATAACTACGATAAATTAAACAATTAATTACCGGTATCACTTCGTTGAAGATTATCCGGTTGTGCTAATTTCTTGCGATAGTTTGAGCATTACAGAATCAGTATATCATTTTTGATAGATCAAACTTGGGAATGGGTGAATAAACGCCCAAATCCGCGTTATGGGGTTTCAAAACACCAGTGTTTGAAACCTTTGTATCGGTGTTTCTGTGTGTCAAATATAGTGTTTCGAACAACACGACGCGTTTTCAAACACACATTGCGGGGTTTTAAAACACAAGTGTTTGAAACTCTGGTATCGGTACGTATTCCGTACCCCCAAAAATGGTGTTTGGAGAGCAGAAAATGGGATTTGGAAAACCTTGCTTTTTGGAGTTAGAAAGGCGGAAATTGTGAACATTTTCTCAGCCTAAGATCTTCCCTGAACATGCGCCAGATTGCGCAAAATGGAGGCTAGATTTTCAAAATGTCCTTCTCGGTCCCATCCCCGATTTGGCACCCCCAATGTTGAATTGCTTCCACCGCGCCTGTGGTGCTCTTTGGTCTCAATCTTCCTTATATGATCAACGTGTTCAATGCTGTTAATGTTTGCATGGTGCACTCGAGGATATTCAATGCGTACCTAATCAAAAATAATTGTTTTCTGAAAACAATCACTACCAGATTGACCACAACGGTTGCAAATAACGTCTACCTTTTCAATCTTTTGACTCCACCCCCCCGCTATCCCCCACCCAACTCCCCACATCACCCCACCGTTTTTTCCAGTTTGCTGGATACTGGTGTGGAGGCTAAGAGTGTCCGTGAGCATAGAGTGTCCGGTTCGTATCTTTTAACCCAGGTAGAGGACACTCTTCGCCATTCGCGCAAATATTGGGGGGGGGGGGGGCAGTGACTGTTCGCCTACAGTAAAGATAGGAAATGGGACACTGGTCACCAGGACACTCTACTGCAGCACACCGGTACGTGAGTAGTAGGGAAAACACGGAAGGAGGTAAGTTTTTCAGGGAGGTAACTCTTGGTTTCCCTTTTTCCAGGTTAAAGGTATAGGGCACGCCCCACCGCCTTTCACCTCTGGGGCGCCTGGGGCGCCAGGGGGCGCCACCAGCTCAAGGTCACGTGGAGGTCAAAAGTAGTTCCGGCAACCTGTAACTTTTGTATTCCTCCGCGGACAGAAAGTAGTCTCAGTGGGTTTTTCCCACAATGTCGTGGGTGATCAAATTCTCCGGCAATCTCCGGCAATCTTCAGGGGCGAGAGGGGTACCTAGTGTACCGATTGGGTTGTATGAGGTATCAATGTGAAGCATTCGTGAAGGGGCATCTGATGGGATGGGTGTGGGGTTGAAATATCGTCATTCTGCGCATGCGCGGTAGACCAAGGGTATGAAAATAGACGTTTTGAGATCTGGGTGAGCCACTAATGAGCCGATGGAGTCGTATGAGGTATCAATGTGAAGCCTATGTGAGGGGGCATCCCACTGGGTGGATGTGGGGTCGAAATATCGTCATTCTGAGCATGCGCAATAGACAAAGGGTATGAAAATAGACGTTTTGGGATCTAGGTGAGCCACTAATGAGCCGATGGAGTTGAGTGAGGTATCCATGTGAAGCCTACGTGAGGGGGCATCCGATTGGACTAGGGTCTCGGCCGTAGTCCACATTCTGCGCATGCGCAGACAGGGAATTCTGGGAAAAGGGTGTGGACATAGACGTGTTAGGGTTTAGGTAAGCCCCTAATGATCCTATGGTGTCGTATGAGGTCTTATTTTGAAGCTGTCATGAGGGAGCATCCGCCTGGGCTAGTGTGTCGTTCGTTGTCAATAGTCTGCGCATGCGCAGTCTGGCCGTAGTATAGAAATAGACGTGTTGGGGTTTAGGTGGGCCACTAGTGGGCCGATTGGATCGAGTGAGGTATCAATGTAAAGCATACGTGAGGGAGCCTCTAACCGCCTGGGTGTGACGTGGAACTGACGTCATTCTGCGCATGCACAGTAGAGAAAGTGTATGGAAATAGACGTTCTGGGGCCTAGGCGAGCTACTTTTAGGTCGATGGAGTCGAGTGCGGTATCATTTTTTTGTGAAGCCTATGTGAGGGAGCAACCACCTGGAGTAGTGTCTCGGCCGTTGTCCACATTCTGCGCATGCGCAGACAGGGAATTGTGGGAAACGGGTGTGGAAATAGACGTTTTTGCGGTCTAGGTGGGCCACGAATGGTCCGATGGAGTCGAGTGAGGTATCAAAGTGAAGCATTCGTGAAGGCGCATCCAGTCATGGATGGGTTTAGTAAAATTAGGGGTATGACGTCACTTCCGGTTTGGGTGAATGGGGCGTAACCTGGGAACATGATAGGACATGTACCGACCTGTCTGTGGGGGTTTTTCTCGCCAGAATTTCGCTGACGTCTGCGCCTGCATCCGGGTATGCATGAGGGTCTGTGTGAATGGGGTGTGACCTGGGAACATGATAGAAATGCACGTACTGACCTGTCGGGGGGGTTTTCCCGGCCCGGCCCGGCCCGCCCGGCCGCAGCGCGCGCGCGGGTTACTCCGGCCGCAGCGCGCGCGCGCGCGGGTTCTCCGGAAGTGCGCGGCATCACCGGCAGTGTGCGGGTGAATTTCGGATTATCCTAGGCCACTGATTGGCTACTTTCTCAACGGTGTTCAAAGCCAGTTTCACCGAATCCCCACATGTCTGTTATAGCCTTCATGCATTATGCTCATATAGAAAACACACAAGACAGGGGTTTTTTTGGTCTTCGTGGTGACATCTGGGCATTCGGTCATGTCTTTCCCCACCTATAACCTCTATAGTTTTTTTTCACTCCACTTGTTGCTCTTGTAACTTGTAACTCATCGTCAAATGTTGGAATGCCCGCTCTTAACCTAGACCAAAACATGTACTTGGTCTGTGGGCTGATTTCGTTGGCTCTCCATTTTACTGCAGTGCTCTTGCATTGTTTTCTGGACATTGATGGGTTACCTTTGGCCCCATCCTAGGCCACTGATTGGCTAATACGGTGTTCAAGGCCAGTTTGACCGAATCCCCACATGTCTGCTATTTTTGGAACATCATGATGTCTTGCCGGCGTCATTGATAACTGTTGACCGCTTCTCTCTTGCAGGAAACAAGCCTATGTTTATGTATACTATTATTGTCTTTTTGAATTTGGTGCTAATACTGTTATATGGAATATGGAATAGGCCTTTGGATTATGGATTCGGATATTCTCTAATGGACGACGGCTGGATTATGAATGACGGACTAGACGCTTGTAATCATGCACTATGCTCATATAGAAAACACACAAGACAGGGTTTTTTGGTGAGATCTCATTTTTTTATTCAGTGAACAACAACAACGTGAGAACAACCACGTGAAAACTAAGGCCCAGAACAGGGGGCTTGTACATTGAAAGAACTGAAGCCCAGAACAGGGGGCTTGTAAACTTAAGCCCAGAACAGGGGGCTTGTACATTGAAAGAACCTAAGCCCAGAACGGGATTTGTACATTGAAATGATCGGCGGCCCAGTCATATACGAGTACATCGCGGTCCTCGGCCTTGGGGTACTCGTCAAACATCTGTCCGATGGTAGATAAGGTCCTTCCCCGGCATCGATGGGGGTCAGATCGAAACAGAACAACGTGTATCCGTTCGCGTAGTTCTCCCGACTGATCATATTCCCTTCGTCCTGGTTGATTTGACCGGTGGCTGTAAACAGGCTCTGATAGGCTCGAATGAAATTCCTGCGCCCAAAGTTCGGTGTTAGGGCCGTGGCTGGGACCTGTTGTCCGTCCACATGCAGGGCCACAAAATTGATGCCGAAATGTTTAAAGTCAAACGGGTTCTCTGGGTAGGCTCCGCTGAAACTGGTATTTTCCACACAGGCCAGGATCAATCGCTTGGGTAGTTCCCCCAGGAACAGGTTTTCTTTGTTGGCGCTCATATTTCCAGCAGGCACAGAGAACACTTTGGTTTGCACACGTCGGATAGGGTACTGGGCTGGTTTTGTTTCCAATGCTTTCATGTGTCCCAATTGAACGGCTGGATTCGGTTTCACTTTTCGGACATACAGGACTGCGTCTTGGATGACAATCTTATAGTCAGCTGCATGCCCGTCTACGTTAGTGGCCATCAAGGCGAAGGTCGGAGGCGCCCGTATCAGTCGGATTTTGATGGGGATTTTGTTCAAGAGGTACCGGTCTTGCATGAACATGTCTGCGTGTAGTCGACCCATGAGATCCACCGAGGCGCCGTTCGCAGTGAAAGCCTTCCGTTTGTTATATCCTTCATTGTCCACCGTGTCCATGTGCTCGGCTGTGTCCTGGTAGAATAAAGCGGCTGTCAGTTGAGATTTTTTAGCCTCTCGTCCATGCGACAAGAGCGTCTCGATGTAGGCTCGATAGGGGTACGTGTTGGTCGAGTCACTGATGAGTTTGTCGCTGAGAAATATATCCACCTGTTGAAACATCGAGTGCAGCCAGAGATTCGTCGGGCCCACCGTTGCAGCTTGGATGATTCTGGAGCCATCCCCATTGACGACCTTGGCTTTCACATACAAGTACGTATGGGCTAAATCCACATAGGCCGTATCCGCATTACTGATGGTGAACTCGATGGGCCCTGTTTCGTTGATGCTGGAGAGCGGGAGATGCTCCACCCATAATCCTTGTTCGGCACTGGTCTGTGTGGGCGGCACGGTCCACAAATCAAATTCACTGTTGGTGGAGGGACAGGACTCTGCGTCGATCAAGGACATGGTTAAGAAAAGATATCCTGGGTCTTCGATGTGCGTCGTCGCTGGGTCGGTCGTCGACTGGTGCGTGGTCTCGGTGGGGCAGCTCTTTTATTCCCTACGGCGCGTTGTGCTTTGGCCACCAAGACGCCTCCCGCTTCTTTGGCCCGACGTTTGAAGGCTTCTTTGGGTGCCGTACCCCCCAAGACATCACCGGCGACTTGCAGTCCACTGCGTACCGCTTGTTTGCCGATTGCTTTCACCCCACGCGTCACCAAGGGCAGGAACGTTTTGACGAGGCTCCCGAGTATGTTCCCCAGCCCATGTCCTCGTTGCATGCGTGCACCACTAAAGACCGGAAGGCCACCGCCGGCCTGTTGGGCATAATAGTCCATATAGCTTCGTGCATCGCACTCGTAAGGGACCTTCAGTATACAAAGTGGGGAGCACGTGCTTGTCGAAAATGAAGTGTCAGCACCACTTTTCCTCGTTCGAATGCCACCGGTCGTCCAGTGTCATCTCTTATATCCACCGTGATAGTGTTGATGTCGGTTTGTCGTACGGGTAGGTAGAGCATGTGAGTGAAACTGTGGGTGACTTGATCTCCATACGTCTTTTTAATGGGCACCACCCGTAACAGAGGTGTGTTGATATCGCCCACGATGTGGTTGTCGACCACGTCCGAGTAGACATAGAGTCCGTACATACCCGACTTCATATCCATCGGGGTCTGGCCATGGTCCTCGGATGGACCAGTGTAGGTCGCGTGAGCGAGACCCAACATTTGCTGTACGATAGGACTCAGTACGACACTCACGTTGGTGGTGAGGAGGATCTGTGCCTTGCCGTTGTGTGCGTTGTAATCGAAGTCCACGTGATTCTTGAAGGGAAAGGATTTGATGGGTTTTGAAGTATTCGTGACCTCCCGTAAAGCCTTATAATGCAACTGTCTTGTCAGCCCACCCATGAACTCCTTGGGGGTATCGTATTGGCCTTCGGGGAGGGTGAGTCGGGTGTTTTTGCCTTCGTAGGTGACCTCGTACCACACTTCATTGGCTCGCACGTTGTACCACGAGTAAGGGTATTGGATATCCACGAGGCCGCATTCCCATCGTCCAGGTAAATGCAACGGTTGCGGTAACTGGGTGACGTACTTGGCCAAGCTGTTGTCAGGAAACACATCCAGCGAACTGTTACTGGGTAGGGTGAGGTAAAACATGGCGACTGAGCTGTCCTGCTGCTGCTGTTGGTTTTAATAGGTGTTCCAGGCCTTGGGCGGTTGTGTCCGGCGTCGTGTTCGTCGCGGTGACTTGCTACGTGTCACGGCTCTGGAGATGTGGGGTGTCCTGATCGAGGATGGTTTTTTAAAGGCCTGAAAAGAAGGTGCCCGTTGTGGTGGTGTTTTGGGGGGTGACTCCGGTTCCCATTCGGCTTCCCAAGAAGGTAGTGGGCCACTCGGCGATTGCTGGGTCCGCTGCATAAAGGCCCAGCGGTGGGGGTTCCCCACCAATTCCTGTGGTACATGCATGTCTTTCAAGCCTTGAGCGAAGACCTCCCATCCTCGAGGATCCGTGTGCGACCTGCGGTGACGCATCAGGTCGTTCACTAAATCCGTCATGTGGGTCCCGGGGACCACCTGATTCTGTACCAGGAGTTCGCCTTTATCATTCCAAGTCATGTTAGGATTCTGTTTCATCCGTTGTAATACTAGGCCAGCTTGTTTCTTGAACGATGCAGGTACAATCTTCAGCAGTTCGTCTTCGACCCACTGTCGGGCTGTGGGTGGTACCCCTGGTAATGGCGGCTGTTGGAGCGGTGCTGAGGTCGGCAGTGTGTCACGTGGTGATGGTGGTGGTGGTGGGGTAGAGAGGGTTTTGTATTGGTCCATGAACGTCATGTACCGTTGAAGCGTCTCATTGTACCGTTGTACTTTCTCACTGTCGCTTAACCCCGGTCTCTGTAAGATCTGTTGCATCTCTCCATCGAGGGTGTTTATGGTCTTCACCGTAGGTGGGACAGGGTAGGGCGATTGGAGGTTTTGAAGGAACCGTGGTTCGACGAGGACCATTTTTTTCGTGTGGTTCATTGTCGGCCGAAGAGTCCACCCAATACTGGACCCAACACGGAAGCGGCCAACGGTGATGGCCCAGAGAAAGCCGCCTTTCTGTAACACCTTTTTCTTTTGTGTTTGAGGGACCCGCTTCTGAACTAGGGTTCGGAGACCTGTCTTATGCTTGGCCAACTTGGTCTTCTGAGCCGGAGTCAGTGGTACGTTGCCTTTTAACAGGTTGTACCCGATCTCGCACAGACAGCTTACAAGGTCAGGGTCCGTACCGCGTAAAATGGTGTGGACCAACTCGGGTGGGGCCGTCTTCAATACACGGAGCGTCGGAGCGTACTTCCGTACTCGCGCAGACATCATGTACAACTAATGCTAGAACCCACAACTCTGCTCTTTTTATCTACTTCAGAGAACAGAGACAAAGTCAACCATGCTGTGGTATTAATTCTTTTTATTATCCCCATCATCCAACACACACACCCCAGCTGGGGGCGCCACTGTGGATGTGTTTACATTATTTTTGCATGTACACGTGGTGGGTCTCTCCGGGAAAGATGCCGGTCCGTAGTCGAAGGTGGTCGGAGGTAGCTTGCTTGAGGTCGAAGAGCATATACCCGTGCTGAGGGGTTGTGGCATCTTTAAAGGCTTCCAACGCAAACGGTGTGCGGCCGGGATACATCTGTCTCGCCAGGTGCAGCAGTTGAGTGGTATCTCTCGAGTTTTTGAAGACCACCAGGTAGTGGGCATTTACGCTGATGTTCCGATGTTCTTTGTTTTTACTGAACAGATTCTGCACAATGTAGATGATGCTGAGCCGTCGATGATGGCTGCCTTTGGTAAAGAGTTGGGTAACCCGCGCATCCGTCTCCGCCATGAGATCATCCAGAACCACCAAGGTGTCGGGTTCCAAATCGGCCAGGTTGGGTAGGCCTTCCACGAACGTGATGTGGGGCATTGCTGCATACGCTGCCTGCCATTCTCCGTAACACCACACGACTCGGGCAATGGGTGGGGTGATCATGCTGTCGGCGTGTTGAAGGAACTTCCTGACGAAGTGCGTTTTGCCGGAGCCCGCAAGTGAAGGGATGCTGCCACCGATGGTCCATGGTTCGAGCTGTATGCGCTGTCGTGGTAACCCGCTCTTGTAAATTTGGTACGAGTGAACTGGAGTGGTGGTGGTGGGTACAACGTCGGTCGTCGTTGTCTGTTCACTGCGAGTGATGATGGTGGTGGGTACACCGTCGGTCGTCGTTATCTGTTCAGTGTGAGGGATGAAATCCGGTGGGTTTTCAGACGTAGTGGGTGTACTTGGTGTAGGTGTGGAGCTTGGTGTGGAGATCGATGGGGTTTGTACACGGGGTGTGGTGGTGACTGGGCTCGATACGGGGTTGACTGGTGCTATCTGTAGACCGGTTTCACTGATGGCTGGTGTTCTCAGTTGGTTAAGTAACGTGCTGACATAGGCTACGTCGTAAAATACACCTCCGTACAACACACTCAGCAGGGTTAGCAGTATCACCACAAAGTCCACTTGCGTTTTGGGAGACGCTGTGTTAAGAGGCAGCTGCTGTTTGTCCATAGCACTGTGGTCGGACGTGGAATTAAGGATGACGGCAGTGGTGTCTGGCTTTATAGTCGTTTCACCTGCTTGGCAGCGACCCAGGAATTGAAGGAACTGGGCCAGCCTTGCCATTTGACGAAATGAAACAGTTTGCCACTTCGATGTTCCGTTTTCAAAATCTGCTCCACCGTGTAGTAGTCTTGCTGTGTTTTTACGACAGGCTGTAATTCCGTCTGGTAAAACGTCCCTAGCAACGGTTCCCCTTGAAGATCTTCCAGTTCATAGACTCGCTGCTGTCGGGGTAGGCGCCGTTTAATCAGGCTCATCGCTCCAGTTGGGCAAGTAACTTTTCTCAAATTGACCTTTGACTTTACTGATCCGTACAGGGTCCCCGACCTTATACACCGCCTTCGTCGTTCGCTGCGATTGCCTGGGGTACAAGACACGCCGGACTTGGGCTTCATTGCGTTGGGTCACGGTAATGGGGGCTCTCTCTATACTCCGGTGATAGGCTCGATTGTAACCACTCACAAGTTTCGGGAGAACATCGATGTACCGCCTTGTATTCTTATAGGTGAAATATTTATACATGCGGCCTTTGAATGTCCTGTTGAACCTTTCCACCACGGAAGCCTTGGTCTCGTTGTACGTATGGAAGAAAAACACCTTCTGGGCTTTCAGAAACTGTTGGAACGGTCTGTTGAGGAATTCCGTGCCTTCGTCGGTTTGCAAATACAAAGGTTTGCGCCCGGTCTTGAAGATGTCTTTGAACGCCGCTATGAGATTCGCCCCCGTTTTCGTCCGGATGGGTACCACCCACGCATACTTGGATAGGATATCGATGCACGTCAAGATATACCGATTCCCATCATTGTGTTTGGCAAAGGCGCTCATATCGACCAAATCCGCTTGCCACTGGGCATCTATTCCTCCCACGATGACCCGGTTCCGTAAAAAATGGCGACGGACAGATCGATGTAAGGTATAGGTGTCTTGTTTTCTTAACCAATCTCGGACTTGGGCACGTTGTATCCCCTGGGGTTTGGCCGCTCGATAGAGAGCCGACAATGCACTATAGGCCGCCGGACTGTCGGGACTGTAGTATAAGTTATCCAACACCTTCTCCCAGCGCTTCATGGTGACAAATGATGATGGACCCTGGCTCTATCGTTTATTTATAACGGGTATATCTTGGGCCGGAGTTTCTTTCTGATTTTCTTCGTTGGCTTCCACAGTGTCCATGGTAAATGACCAGTCCAACTCGTCTGATGACCGCTTGATAAGCACCTGATCCACATCTACCACGGCATCTTCCAATGCAGACCATAGATCAGGGTGAAGGGTAAAATGCACTGTACCCCCATCTAGCCGAGCCAATTGAGCAAAGAAAGGGCCGCATCGGTGTACACATCGTGACACAATTGGATGAGGTCGCCGTCCAGTTCACCAGACAACACCCGTTTGAATTTGGTCCAGCCCTCCCGGGACAGACGAATGTGGACCGGGCACGGTTGTGTAGGGTCCGCATCACAGATGTCTCCCACCTCCTCCATGATATCGACCGTATCTGCATAAACGTGCAGGAAAACCTCGGGGGTCAAGCTGAGATACGCCAGTATTATATGCTCCGTCATGGTCAGTACGTGAATGGTACCAGATTTGACTGTCTAAATTTGATTTGTAGGGAGAACCCCGTGAGATCAAAGGATCGGTTGGTCAAAGTCTAGATGGGTAATCAATGGCATCGTCGTCTGGTTCATTGCTAGACATTTGTTCATTGGGTTCTGCCGCCGCTTCTCTCAGGGCACGAGCCCACTTCAACTCGTCTGATGACCGCTCGTCCGGTGTAAACAGCTGGTCCACGATAGGCACCACTTTCTCGAAGGCTGTCCACAGATCGGGGTCTAGGGTGAAGCCTCGCGTAGGGTCTTGGTAACGGCCCAGACGTGGGAAGAAGGGTCCACGGTGTACGTAGATGGCATTGTGTATGTGGATGAGGTGTCCGTCGAGCTCACCGCTCAACACCCGTTTAAATTTGGTCCAACCGTCACGGTGTAGCGTAACCGTATTCGATACGATCTCAGCGCGCGACCAGCAAACATCTCCACGGTCTTCCACGAGGGTGACTTTATCTTCATAGACGTGTAACCCCACCCGGGGTGTAAGGGGAAGGATGGCTCGTAGAACTGGTGACATGGTTGACCCAATGACGATGGTTGAATGACACACACTCTGTCTGACCCTCGTATTTATGGTGAGGTCCCACTGTCAATGCCACAGCGCCAGGGTCAATAGGGCACAGACTATTGTGAGGCCAACCAGTCGTCGCTGGTTCCGGCGTGAGCGCTCGTGGTCCATAGCCCGAGCATCAAGGATGGCTGTCATAGTCCAGTAGTGGTGAGTGATGGCACATCTCTCCATCGTGTGCACTCTGTCGAGGACCGCTTCTGTGAACTCTTTCAGGATCTGGCGTCTCCCCTCGTTGTCGGCGCCATCTGAAAACATGGACCGAACCACTGCTCGGTAACCTGTGAGTGAATTAACCACGGCCGCATGCTGTAAAATGCGAGTCGCATAGGGATGGATGTCCGTGTTGGCTCTGTAACCGTAGAAATGAAAGTGTTGGATCCAGAGGGACGTGTTTTATAGACCATGTCACACATGCGCACCTAGACGTAGCTCTACGGGTGTAGTCCGTGATACGTACTATTCTGATTGGTTATGTGGCTCCTGTAGATATAGTACCTCATCGACAATGGGGACTACTTGTTCCAAAGCCGTCCATAGATCCGGGTCCAGGGTAAAACCACCGTTGTTCAGACAGAGGAGTCGAGCGAAAAAGGGACCGCAGAAAATGTAGACGTCGTCACACAGGTGAATGCTATCACCGTGCAGGTCACCCAACAACACCCGTTTCAAGGTAGTCCATCCTTCCGGTGACAAAGAGACGTGCGCTTTGGGTTCAGGCGTACACCAACACCTAAGTCCGCTATCGATGAGGTCCACTCTTTGGGGTACAACAATAGGGTGCAGCCAGGTGTAAGCCTCCGGGTAGCCACAGCCCCTTCTTTCACCTCGGGGTGTAGTAAGTCATCCACCTCTGGGAGTACATCTTTCAGTGCCATCCATAAGGGTGGACAGAGTGTGATATAGGTACCGCCACTCTGTTCCAACCGGGGAAAAAGGGAATCCTCTCCAGCAGTGCGTATGTGCACACCGACTTCCACGTGCATGAAATCCCTTTCGTGCTCTTTTCCCTGTAACAATCGTGTCAATAGAGTCCAGCCTGATAGCGATAACAAAATCTTCACCTTCTGTGGTGCGTCTTGGACCAGCTCCAGGTGATCGTCATTGACGATGAGGTAGACGTCGGACGTCAGTTGGAATAACGCAAGCTCTGTTCCGCTCGCTGCCATGCTGGGGAATGAAAAGCGAACGGTTAGAGAGGTGGCTTTATAGTGTACCTGTTGGGTAGGGTTTTATACACCGTGTGAGTCATGGGCACTTGTTATACTCGCTTGCGCCATAAGATCAATAAGGTTAGAAATGCGCTTTTTCTACTACGCCCTGTGACGGCCCTTCGTGAAAGTCCGTGATTGTTCGGTAGTGTAATGTTATTTTGTATAGGATTTCATTTAACATGAGATTTCACTAGTCAAAGCTTAAGCACAAAATGAGGATAAATAGGCCAATGAATGCAGCAATGCCCTAAATATTCCCACTTTTATACACCTACATAGAAGTACCCGGATGTAGGCGCGGACGTGGGCGAAAGCATTCTAGTACCCGGATGTTGGCGCAGCCGTGAGCGAAATTCTAGTACCCGTGCATTGGGTTTTTTATCGATCGCTCATTGGCTCTTTTTCTCGACCGCTGATTGGTCCAAATGGAACTGCCCATCCTTCCCAGGTTAATTTACAATCCCCTTTTTTGGGTTCAAGCTCTGTATATCGATGCCGCAACATTGTTGCCGAACCTTGCCGAAAGGGAGACCTTGGACCTTTTGACCTGGATGTGACCTTTGACCTTTTGACCCGGCATTCATCCGCGCACTATCGGTGATGCCGCGCACTTCCGGAGAACTCGCGCGCGCGCTGCGGCCGGGGCGGCCCGGGCCGGGCCGGGGAAAACCCCCCAGACAGGTCAGTACATGCATTCCTATCATGTTCCCAGGTCACACCCCAATCACACAGACCCTCATGCATACCCGGATGCAGGCGCAGACGTCAGCGAAATTCTGGCGAGAAAAACCCCCACAGACAGGTCGGTACATGTCCTATCATGTTCCCAGGTTACGCCCCATTCACCCAAACCGGAAGTGACGCCATACCCCTAATTTTACTAACCCATCCATGACTGGATGCCCCTTCACGAATGCTTCACTTTGATACCTCACTCGACTCCATCGTGGCCCACCTAGACCGCAAAAACGTCTATTTCCACACCCGTTTCCCACAATTCCCTGTCTGCGCATGCGCAGAATGTGGACAACGGCCGAGACACTACTCCAGGTGGTTGCTCCCTCACATAGGCTTCACATGGATACCGCACTCGACTCCATCGACCTAAAAGTAGCTCGCCTAGGCCCCAGAACGTCTATTTCCATACACTTTCTCTACTGCGCATGCGCAGAATGACGTCAGTTCCACGTCACACCCAGCCCGTTGGAGACTCCCTCACGTATGCTTTACATTGATACCTCACTCGATCCCATCGGCCCACTAGTGGCCCACCTAAACCCCAACACGTCTATTTCTATACTACGGCCAGACTGCGCATGCGCAGACTATTGACAACGAATGACACACTAGCCCAGGCGGATGCTCCCTCATGACAGCTTCAAAATAAGACCTCATACGACACCATAGGATCATTAGGGGCTCACCTAAACCCTAACACGTCTATGTCCACACCCTTTTCCCAGAATTCCCTGTCTGCGCATGGGCTGAATGTGGACTACGGCCGAGACCCTAGTCCAATCGGATGCCCCCTCACCTAGGCTTCACATGGATACCTCACTCAACTCCATCGGCTCGTTAGTGGTTCACCTAGATCCCAAAACGTCTATTTTCATACCCTTTGTCTATTGCGCATGCACAGAATGACGATATTTCGACCCCACATCCACCCAGTGGGATGCCCCCTCACATAGGCTTCACATTGATACCTCATACGACTCCATCGGCTCATTAGTGGCTCACCCAGATCCCAAAACGTCTATTTTCATACCCTTGGTCTACCGCGCATGCGCAGAATGACGATATTTCAACCCCACACCCACCCCATCAGATGCCCCTTCACGAATGCTTCACATTGATACCTCATACAACCCAATCGGTACACTAGGGACCCCTCTCGCCCCTGAAGATTGCCGGAGATTGCCGGAGAATTTGATCACCCACGACATCGTGGGAAAAACCCACTGAGACTAGTTTCTGTCCGCGGAGGAATACAAAAGTTACAGGTTGCCGGAACTACTTTTGACCTCCACGTGATCTTGAGCTGGTGGCGCCCCCTGGCGCCCCAGAGGTGAAAGGCGATGGGGCGTGCCCAATACCTTTAACCTGGAAAAAGGGAAACCAAGAGTTACCTCCCTGGAAAACTTACCTCGTCCCGTGTTTTCCCTTCTACTTACGTGTCAGTTTCTTGAAAAACTGAATTTCATTTTGTGGTGTTTCGACACACTCGGATTAGTTTGCGTGAAAGCGAGAAGTTGTTTTTTGAAACACGTCGGTCTTCAAACCCAACCATAGTGTTTCAAAATTCCAGAAGGAGTGGCTTGTAAACCGTCAAGTTGTCGGAAAACCGAACATCGGTGTTTCGAAACACACAAGTTTTAAAACCAGGCTGCAGTGCTTTGAAATACCGAAACCTGGTTTTCTCAAACCATGAAGTCGTGTTTCAAAACACATTCTTTTTACAGTGTAGGATCAGTAAATTGCATATTGGGCAATGTGATGTAGCAGTTTTGTTCGAACAAATACAGATTTTGGATTTCTCACTTTGAGCAAAACTTTAAAGGCAAACACAAAACGAAAGTTGAACGCTCAGTTATCGAGTTTTGATTTTCTGAATTGTGGAAGCAAAAATAAAAATTGGAAAGTAAACTTTAGGTCTTGAATTGTTATTCTCCGACCTGTGAATGCAAACACGAAAATTGAACGGTCAACCCGGACATTTTGGGAAACGAACCATAGAGGATCGCTTACTTTGAATTCCAGGTCAATATACCCATCATACCTTCAGCCACCGCCGTTCCAACGATGCTCAAATGTTTTTGTGAGTGAGTGAGTGAGTGAGTGAGTGGGTGAACGAGTGAGTGAGTGACCTTAGGTGATCAACGAGTCTGCCTCGCACGCTAAAATTTTCGCGAGGACCCAGAACTGCAGAGTAAGGAAACATGTCATTACTTTGGTTTGGGTTTTACTGGACTGCTTGATTGTTGATGGGGCTTGGCCATCACAATTTATTGATGTTGACATGTCAAAGAGGGCAGGTCATCCCGAAAAACTGGTGAGGAGCAATGAGTGAATAGTTAAGGTGATGAAAACTTGTTGGTGATAAAAAGGTTCATTTTTCATTTCATTTCAAAATTCCGTTGCACAGATCTGAAAGTCCTTGTGTCTGTTTTTTTATTTTTTTATTTCTTTGTTTTATCAAGACAATTTCTGTGTTCATCTGTCTGCAAAACATCGCGAACACAATGGTGCCGTCAAGTTTCCAACGACTATAATTAGAAACCCGTATACGCGAAGTATATCCATTAAACGGGTGCCAATGTTCGCGTCTTTGAAACATGTTCTTTGTTTCTCACGGTTGCGCGGTTTGTAGTAAAAACAATATATGCTTTTTTTAATTCTTTGTTGCGTGGTTTAAAGTGTGAAGGTGTTTCTTTTCGCTATAAATAAGCGAGAATCTTATTTGATCTGAATTTAAACGTTGAAAGGATATAAGTAAAGTGCCGTCAAAGGAGAAGGAAAATAGAGTTGTAGATGCAGGGTGGCTTATGTGTTCCTAAATAAACTTTGCCTTCTCATTTCGAAAACACACCTTAAATTTCTACATTGTTGTCTTTGATCTCTAATTTGACATTTTAATTACAGTTGTGTAAAAGTTAGATGCCTGTTTCGGTTTGCAAAGTACGTAATTTATATCGTGCTATTTTAAACAGAGTTCATCACGACAGACTTCTCATTTTGCTTTCCCAGTGAGACGGGACTATTTCTTCTCGAGACATCTTCTGGAAGATGCGTGACACGTCTGTCACCGGAGTGTCACGTGCAATGACGTGAGGCGTAATGACGTGCAGCGGTATAAAATTTGGCGCGTGAGAATATCAGTGCGCACATTTTCTTTGACTCCATTTACCGGAGAGTGTTCATTTGCGGGTTGTGGATTTACGTTTTCTGTAACCGCTCACGGTAAGTGCCTTATCAGTCATTGGACCCGTCTCTTGTCAGCGTTGATTAACCACAAAATTGCCCAAATAAACTTTAAGGAAATGACTTTCGTTTAATGGTTAACAAGACTCACGAAAATTAGTTAATTAATTTAAATTAATTGGGTATAGCAATGCGAAGTTTAAGTTAATTCAGTTCAATTCTCCGAAAGATACCAACCTGAATTTTTTTTTCATCTTTTTTTTTTCGCAATTCTTATGTTTTTATCATTTAACTTAAACTTGCGTTAAAAAAATCTATGGAATTCTCTAATATAATTCCAAAGTCGTATACATAGTCCGGTCTGAGATGCAATGTGTTTCTTGATTGAGGGAACATTCTCATAGAAACGTCATTGCTTCAAATGGCATCTTTCAGTTGTAAAACTCTCAAATGGTCAATTTAAATTTTCAAAAAGAAATCATGTATTCCATCGTCTTGTGAAAAAGACTGGAAAAATGTTTAGTCAATCATATATTCTGATACATTCGGGTCGATATCCCTATATATTCATTAATATCTGGCTCCATTTTGAATTGACGCTTATCCTACCGCCAACATATATAGGCCTCTATAAAGGAGAACATTTGGATCTGAATATATCTGTGGGCACTGAGCCCGCCCGCAACTCATCCCCATCCCTGCTCATGCACAAACCCGCTAATGATCCAGTATTACTCAGTTGCAAAGTTACAAAGTTATGAAACCTGTTTTCACCGGGTGATATTCTCAGGGCATGTATTTGCCCATGTAAATTTTAGCTAACAGACTTCCATTGTATCACACGACGAAAACTTATGGCGGATTTGAGACGGGATTTACACACAAATCGTTGAACGTATAAAAACCATTGCAGTTCATAAATGGCGTAGACACTGAATCTTTTTTGATGATTTTCTCTGATCAAGGAGGATCCCAATGTTAGTAAACACAATCTCAGTAAACACAGATATAATATCACGGAATATTCCCCTGATTTACCATCTTGGTTTACCGAGATTGGGAGGATCTTAAAATAAGTGTCATTTTTTTCGGCACTCTCTAAAATAATTAGATTGAAATTCAATCTACCAGATTGAAATTAGTGATCAATCTTTTACTGGATTGAAAATATTCAATCTAATAGATTGAAAACGATAAAGTGAATCTGTTGTAGACATAAAAATTGAATCTACTAGATTGAAATTTTCAATCTAATAGATGAAATATTCCATCGAATAGATTGGTCACTAATTGCAATCTGATAAATTGAATTTTCAATCTAATTATTTTAGAGAGCAAGAGGAAATGTAGATCTCAACATTACAATAAAGGGTACAAGCATGGGATCACTATGCTTATTTTTGCATAATCTGGGATTCTGACGGTTTTCAGTAAGATTCCAAGACAGGAGCCCTATATAAAGGACAGGAGCCCAATAGGACAGGAGCCCTTATGGACACGAGCCCAATGGGCTTATTCCAAAAGTGGACTCAAGCCCACAACTATATATTTTGAAACGGGAATATCCAACGAATACATGAAACGGAAAATTTTAATAAATGAATAAATTTCAGGAAAAAATTAAGGAAAAAAAATATTTAATGATTCTTTTATTTTCATATTTTGCAATGTCTGAACATGTTGGACACTCTATTTTCATATTTTGTTTTATTTTGTTATCACTTACATACATGTATTCAATGATGAAAAACAATTATTAAAATTAACAAGTCTGAACAAGCTGGACAGTCTATTTCATATTTTTCTATAAAATAAGGAGAAAAAATCAATTGTTTTGTTTTGTTATCATTGACATATTAAAAGGTAAAAACATTAGTTAAAATTGTACAAAGTCTGAACATGTCGGACAGTCTGTTTTCATATATTTCTTTAAAAATTAAAGAAAAATCCTTAAGAAATGCGCTTTCAACAAATATATGCATTATCATAGCAATACTTTTAGCTGTATGAAGACAACTTCTATAGGGTGTATAAAAGTGTCTGCCGGAGGGCTCAGTACACTTACTATGTCAACGATAACAAAAAGTAAAACTTTTAAAGAAAAACCACCGTATGAAAATAAACTGTCCAGCATGTTCAGATTTTTATTTTATTCTTTTTTATCTTTTAATATGTCACTGATAAGAAAATAAAACAAATGATTTGTACTTAATTTTGTAAGCAAAATATGAAAAATAGACTGTCCAACATGTTCAGACTTCAAAAAGAACCAATGAAAAAAAATTCTTCTGATCATTTTTTTCCAGAAATTGTTAAAATTTATTTTACATGTATTTGTTGGATATTCCCCAATCAAAATATTGGGGAATATCCAACAATTCTGGACTCTTGCCCACTTTTGGAATAAGCCCATTGGGCTCGTGACCGTAAGGGTTCCTGTTCTAAGGGCTTCTGTCCTTAAGGACTCCTGTACACACCCCTTTCTGTAATGGTTTAAAAAACATGTGATTATATAGAAATTTCAAGAAAAATGCCTACATTTTCATAGAAAAGCTACATAATACATTGTAAAAATGACCTTGATATCGCCAGTTTTGTCAGCGTATGTTTTATTAGATACGCATCTTCTCCAAACAAAATGCAAAACATCGACATTATAATTTCTATATTCATTCTTTGAAGCGGCGATGCCTTGAAACTATAACCTCAGCCTGCATATGTATGCAGTTAACCAAAGGCTATATATATCACTGCATGCATGTCCAACGAACAGCGCTGACCTACCGCGATAATTTACCAATAAATTATATTTTTTCGGAAAACAACTTCAAAAATAATATTTGAAATCGCTCTGAATTGGTATCAACCAAACGAATTTTATTTCCTTCCGCCCGG
The DNA here is from genome assembly GCA_036873755.1 of Hanleya hanleyi. Classification (NCBI taxonomy): domain Eukaryota; kingdom Metazoa; phylum Mollusca; class Polyplacophora; order Lepidopleurida; family Hanleyidae; genus Hanleya; species Hanleya hanleyi. The sequence goes on along the minus strand of JAVTVY010005664.1, from coordinate 12,670 downwards.
ACTATCCCTTTTGTGTTTGTTCGTGCACATTTTGTTTGGTCGTATTTCATCTATACGCCGTTGTATTCGTTCTATGTCCCTATAAATTACCTTTTTGTATTCTGTCATACTTTTGTTTCATGTCACAGAAAATCCACATATGATCCGACTGAGATAGAATAAATCCGTGAACAGGCCCGAACAAAATCTCTTAAAAGATATTCTCACTCGAAAGTTCGAATTTGATCACACCCAATCTGCATTGATCTTCAATCAACATTAATGAACTCTACTCAAATTTGAGTGAGTTATTAATTAAAACTTGAGTGGGATCAATAATTCCCATTCAAATCAGAGTGAATTTCAGTTTTCTAAGAGGGACTACATTCACCATGCGGGTGTATATTAACGTCATCAGAATATTATATTCATGCATTTTTCCGGTTGCCGTGCACATATTTTACGGTGGCTTATTGGTGCCATATTATAAAACGTCTAATTTTCTATATGACACGTCGTATTATCTGTACCGTTTTCAGATTGGAAATTGTAATCGAACAGAAAATACAGAATGAATCACAATGAAAATTAGAAAATCGCACGAAAAACGCGGAATCACAATGAAAATATTTTCTCCGTTGTGGAAACATTTTCTCAGACTCCAGGGTCGTTTTCTATATTTTGAGACAAATTGTTACTCTATCTGCCATCATTGAGAGAAAAAGGAGATTCATCATGATGCCAAAATGGGTATCTAGAAGCTAGAGACTCCAGGTTCTCGGGTAGATTCCCTTGGGGTTCAGAACGATTCCCCTGAGGATTCACGGTGATGCTGGAATGGGTATCTGGCAGTTAGATACCCCTGGTTCTCAACAAGATACCCCATGGAGTCGTCACGATTCCCCAATTTCTTCACAGGATTCCCCAGCTCGTCCCACCACATGGCTGTGAGATCTTCGCCTGTCTGTTGTTCGGTGTCTACCATGGGTCGTCTTTGTTCAGTAAAATCCACACCAATCTTAAGTTTCTTCATGCCATCGATGTCATATTTCATATCAGTTATATTTATCGTCACCCCAAGAATGGTTTTGCACAGCTTCTGTTCGAAATATGATGCGGTATCCCTCAAGTTCTCGAATCAAAGCGAGGATGTACAAGGATGAATCATCAATGAGAAGGACAACACAGGTTTGTCCACACATGTACATTGAGCTTAAGTTCTTGTGGGGATTTATCATTTTCTAATGATAATATTTGCAAAATTGAGTGAAGTCATTATTAGTCAAAGAATTTCTATCAAGACTGAGAACAGGAGTGGTCCTGGACAGTAGCAAACTATCGTTGTTGTTCTTGTTCACATTTATCATTTATTCATAACACCGAGAGAAATGGGGAATCCAGCAATGAATCCCCCCACTCCCGAGAACACACGGAATCCAGAGGATTCTCTTCATGTTCCCCCTAGGGAATCCTGTTGATTCAGTTGGAGTCTCGTGAGAGGTACAGCTGCTGGATTCCCCTTCAAGCATCACTACGATTCCCCTATTTCTTTCAGTGATCAATGGTTATATTTAACTCCAACCTTGCAACGAAAGTTGAAAAAAGGCAATAGGATTGGAGTGAGTGAGCACCTAGTCACATTATCCTGACATCGGGCCTTCTTCCTTATCCGTCCGGTTATATCGACATAAATTATATCTGCATCCTCTCTTGTGACATCGTTGTGAGAAAGTATTACATATGTAAGAGTAATATGTGAGGAGCAATATTTCCAGAGAAATGACGGACTTTTGGATGTTTTTAACTACAAATGGGTATACATGCTAGCCAGTACATCGGTGCAGTACGCTCGGCCAAGCGCAAAAATATGTGTATACTCACTTACATAAAAGGGGGTAAAACGTAGGTCCTTTTGCAATGACCAGTTGCATGGTTGTGCAAATTGCGTCGATACATCTACATCTGTGATTGATAAAGATTCTATAACGTCGCTTTAACAATTTTTCAGTCATATCACGACGACCCAATAATATCATCCTGACACCGGGCACACCAGTCCTTGATCTATCTTCTTCCTCCTGAGCACCAAGCGAGGAAAATACTAGTTCCATTTTTTACATTAACGATCCTAACAGGTTGTTTACAGATAGTTAAAAAAATATGTTAATGCAAAGCAAGAGCACGTTACGTTTAGGGCGGAAATCTCCTTTGTGTGTGACCTTGATAAGCTGATTATTGTTTCAGCCTCGAACTGAGTAAACTAGTAAATGACTGAACAAGAAAATGACTAAACTAGAAAATGACTAAACTAGTCAATTAGTAAACCACATATGGATTACTTTAATGCTTGATAAAATTTGGCTCCCTGGCCTACCTGACCTATTTATAGGAATTTTTTTTCCTCTAGCAAATATATGTCTCCTCCTCAGTTCTTTGAAAAAAACAATTTTCAGGAATCAGTCTGAGAGCCTTTTCATAAACCAAATCCTTTCCTAAAAAAATTGACGTTCGCAATTAATTAACGGCTAAAATGTTTTATCTAACGTTTATGAAAAAAAATAATTTGGAAGTTTGGATTGGAATTAAAGTCAGTCTTTCAAGCAATATTTCTAATTTTACCATGCGTACAATTCTAAAATATTATCTGCTTTCTGCTCAGGTTCTATATCGATGGCTGGAAGAATGGTACTTGGCATCTTGCTGCTGACATCGCTCATGATTCTATCAACTACAGCTTGTATCCTTTACTTCGAATAGGTGCATGTGTTCTACTACGGAGTGAATTGACCGAAAATTCTTGACCGTTTCCCCCTTGTACGAAACTATCTTGTGTTTTTATTGTTTCTATTTCATACACATTAGTAATTGGTAATAATTGTCATACGAAATAGATCTTTCAATTATTGACGAGGAAATTCCTGTATGGACGACGGGTGTATAGTGACTGTCGGATCACCAAGGTTCGTTGATGTAAGACCGTTACCACCATAATCCCTCAGACAGCCTGGAAACGTTAGTAGTAGAGAAAGATGATTGAAGGTCAAACTGGCCCTTGACTATCGCATATTATTAATTTTAACTTCTTTGATATCTCTTTCGGTCACGTGACCGGACGTGACAATTTGACCATGAGAATGCTCACAACGAATACCGGAAACGCGCACGGTCAAAGATCACTTCTGTTCACGCTACTAAACTGTTCCTAACCATGTTGTACCTTAGTCGGCTCGAATGCTCTGATATTCTTGGTAAGCGTCTGTCTTTCCCGCCGTAATTTCGGTTGTTAACATTCGTTCATAATTCACATTGGCTCCACATGACTGTCTTCAACAATGTCCTGGCACAGGTCTAGCTGAATTACCAGCTGACGAGAAAGGGAAATAAAACGACAGCCTATAACGACGAATGCGCAGTCAAGACTATCTTGAAATTAGCTGTGTGTCGCCAGTGGGGATTTTGACCGACTGTTCAAAACTGACTTCGCACTGGGAAGCACGGAAAAGCTTATCAGGGATATCTGAGCATTCGAGAAGACAACGGTGAAATACTGCTGGCAGTGTCTCAACACTGTCGATGTAATTTTGGCGACAACAGTGTTACAATTCAATTCAATTCAATTCTTTATTAGCACAGATATGCTGAGATACAGCTAAAGGCACTAACAAAACAACAAATTAGTTATCATCGTGACGAGAGAACAATAAGCTGGAGAATACACCAACGTTGTTTCCCTTGCAACCAGCTTTTACTTGATATAAAGCCGACAGGGTAAAATATGTTGCCCACACAAATCCTGTACCTCACATTCAAGTCCATAATTTCCATTCGAGAAATTTTGTCATATGTAACGATTTGGAGTCCCTGAATACGTGATATAATGTAAAATACCGTACTATGAAAAAGATTTTTAATGCAGATTTACTCTGCTTTTTACTCCGTACTGGTATTACATTTAGTGTGGGTCTTCTCGGTAAGAAACACGTTCATCTTTTCCTCAACTCAACGATTTCAGATCAATGTGGTGAATGGAATGACCCCGGGGTCTGTTGTCACCGTAACGACTGTTACTGGGGTGGAAGGTTGGATGAAAATAACGAAATCTGCCACTGGGAACGAATGATGTGTTGTCGCAGTCACTATTGCTACGAACCCACAGGAGACTACTATGATTATAACTAACTCGCGATGAACCCGCGCGGGATGGTCATTTGTACTCTACTATTTTCACTTTCCGTGTGGCTTAGGACTTAGCGCATCCGGAACTTCACGAGCACAATGGAATTTAAGAAACAATATTGAATCACGGGATATCTTCCAGTTTTAAAGCACTTTGATTGATCAATTCAAATTTTCAAAAGCAAATCTTAGATTTCATTGCCCAGCGGAGAAAACTGGATGGAAGTCCTCCTCATCGTAGGTTGCCTGTAAAGATCAATATCGAAGAGAGCGATTATCTCCTAGAAATTGCGAATGGACTTATGAGACGACAATAGTATATTCCTTTTATTAACAAGTTGTGGTAGATTTGCTCCTGAACATCTCGGTGTAATATTATGGACACGACGGAATTTGATAGAACACTGGTGCATCACGGGATACCTTCCAGGTTTAACACATTTGATTGGCCAATTCATATTTTCAAATGGAAATACGGCTTATTCATTGGATTGTAAAGAAAAATTCTGTAAAGGTTCGTTGCAAGAAACTACGTTCACAGCCGGATGAGCTGGTAAAATGATGATAGTCTTCTCACCAATTCACAGAGCAGGCATTATAGAGACCCCAATTTTCAACAGTTCTGGGTTATGAAGACCCCAATTTTCAACAATCTCGCAGTCGTCCAGTCGGCGTTCGTTATTATTTCATGTGTTCGCGTACTGTATAGAATATATTTCGAAGCAGCTATATGTTGAAGTAGTATTTACATTTTTTTTTGTCTTGGGAACCAATAAACCCACCGGATCCTGTCCAGAAAGATATTATGGGGGATTTCTACTGGCAAATGTAACAAGTGGACCGCGTGGGCGATCAGGTTGAGCATGGGTGTTACAATAGAGGAAAGGAAAACTTAGATGGCTTAATCAGCTTGGCGATAGGAGAAATGAGAATGAAGTATACCGGTAACGTTCAGGAGTACGTACGAGGCTGGTTGGATTGAATGCAGATTATCACAACACTTCTACTTTGGATGACCAAATCCAGTGCAATCATTCCATGAAGTATCGCCATCCACGGCAACGTACACTTATGACCAATGAATTGCAATAGCCTAACCCTCTCCCTATTACATGTCGCTATCACAGAGCTTGAATCTGAACTTTTACTATTCTTATGGACTGGATTTGGGAAGCAAAAAAAAAATGTTTTCAACGTACCGACGCGGGTTTAATTTATCATATGACTGTCTCGTGAAGTGTGCCAAAAGTAGGCCTAGCCTTTCACTGAGCTCCAAATAAGGGCGGTTGATGACCGCGTGTCATGCGCATTCGACGCCATGAGTGCTCTAACTAAATGTGCACTCAAATGAATGTACAATCCGCATATAATCCAACCCTACGATATTTGATAACATGGTTTACAACTCATGAGAAATATCAGCTTCTTCAATCACTGGACACGGCCTCGGATAATGTAGGATATTAGTACCTCTTCCCCACTGCTAGGAATCCATATTGGCATCCATGTTGGAAGCACAGTATATCATGCCGAAACTCCGGACAGCGCATTTCTGCTGTATGACTTCAGTTACCATGGAGATCAGCTTTAGACGCAAACCAAGAGAAACGCCTCAAATTGGAAGAGATCCTTCGGATGTAGATTAAAGGGAATATCCATTTCATTTGAATATATATCGTATCTCCTGATAGGGGAGAAATACAACGAGGACTATGTGAGCGGAAACACATCCTATAGCATGTGGTGTGCCTCACGTACGGCGGTTCACGGTTTACAGCTGAGAGCAGTAAAATCTTTACACCATTAATGCGCGAGGTTCTATGACTTCGACGGAATAGGCCGAGCAGTCGCAAATGCTTCTTCAATGGCTATTCAGATTGCCTAATACAAATCGCCTAATAGTTCTCAACAAGGGAGGTAATGTATTATGATCTGATGTTTACCTAGACTTCGCCCCACCCCACACAACTCACTACATTTGACAGAACAAGTATATTTGTTTTTAAACATTCATTCTTTACCTTTAGATACATAATGTAAAGATGTAATCAGCGTTAAAAATTGCAATTTCCGAGGGGAGATTAATAGTTAATATTATGACTGGTTTCATGTGTGAACTTTCCCTCTAAAATACTTAGGTGAATTTCGCTTGGGTGAACGTTCACTCAAGCAAGAGTGGAGATTAATCCCATTCAAGGAATTGTGTGAAAACTTTCACTAAAGTTGAGTGGTATCAGCTTCACTCAACTTGAGTGAGTTATTAAATCAAACTTGAGTGAACCTTGAGAGAACTCAGAAAACTTCACTCAACTTGAGCGGGATGAATTTCCACTCTTAGGTTTTATAGAATATATTTGAAAGTCGAAAATAATCAAACTTGCATTGTAAGTTTGTCAAGATAATGGAAACTGTGCCAACCATAACCTAACAATAGGACATCGAGAGACACTATTACCTCGAAGAGGAGAGCTGTCCGCCTACGGCAAGTTTGGCAACATATATGCCATTTAATGCAAGTTTGGTCATTAGTAGTAGAGAATGAGTATTGAAGTGCAACTTGACCTTTCATTTTTGGATATCAGTAATTTACGTACTCGGTACTGATCTCCTCTTCGGAAAATTTCTAACAATTGGGGCCGATTACATCTTTAATGTCTCTCAGGTTATATTCTATATATACGTAAACGGACCACATATAACTCCAGAATATACTCGGGTGATAGTTATTATAAGGATATATTCAGGTAATGTATGGCTAAAGATTAAATAAAGAAAATATTTCGCACTGGGCCCATGATGTTGTTGTTTTTGTATTTGTTGTTAGTTAACAGGACGGGCGTGCATGAGTATGTATAGGTTTATATTCTGAACCAAATGTTGCCTTCCTTAACACTGTTGTCCGTGTGACATGAATACTGAGATACTAAGGCCACGCCCGAGAATCCACCGTATTGTCGGGTCTGAATGTTAGGTGCAGAGGGAAGCTTTCCTGTAGAGTCATATGGTTGCATATCGCTCCAATGAAACTGCCAAGATGTTTCTACGAGTTGTACATAGGACCTGGTTCCTTCCATATTAGACAGACTACGTTTCAAGTCAGACCCATATTCTAATGATGCATGGGTCAAGCCCACTGGCGATATAGTGCTCCCCTGATCATCCAGCATAATTCCCGATTTCTCGATGGGGAGTTTGGTCAAGGACGATAAATAAGTGTTCTGGTTGATAATTCTGGTTTATCGCAAAAGTGAATGGACCATGTAGTGTGGCAGTGGGGTTTAGAGATGTGTGGCTGTGTCTCTGCTCAATTTTCTGACGTTTCATATCTGTCATCGAATGGACTTGTATCATGTGGTATGACTCAGAGTCGTGGTACTTGTGCACGCGTGGCTAATGTTTTAAAAATACTTCATTTCCGAAGTTATGAGGCCGTGAACATTCCCAGAAGACACGTAATTGTCATAACGGAGGACTTTCATGGGAATGTGTTGGGAGGTTCACTGCGCTTTTGTACGTCATTCTGTCGTGAAAGGACCGAGAAAATATATACCATCCTCCCCACAGCGCATGCTCCATTTAACAGGCTCAATTATCATCCCGGCCTCCGACCGAATAACTCCTTCACTTTTGCACGTGAGCGAACTACTTTTCATATGCTCTCTCCAGATAAATAGGGAGAATAATCTCCAGATAATTCTGTTTAAAGCTAGGTCAACAGAGGTATTATGCAGACTTGAAAAGTCATCGAAATGTTCGGCAAACATCTATTTTACTTTATATGATGTCACATCCGGCGATGTGCGCGCGGCCCCGAATCCACTCCAAAAATCTGACTGGTGGCTGGGGTATTATTAGACCCCCAGCGAGGTGGTTGAATATATACCTGTGTGAACCGTCGTATATGTTGTGAAATCTTTCAACATTCCTTTTTTCTGATAAATCAGATTGTCTGAAGCAGAACATTGTGAGTGGATCGAGCTTTATATTTCACCGCAACCACGACAAAAGCCGGACACTCATTTGTGTTGGCAAACTGTATCAGAACACTGTGACTAATTTTGAATGAATCCTAGGACCAATGCTGGCGTTCAGCGCTGGTGGGACTAATATTCAAATATCAAGATGTCTGAGGACGGTTTTTGTGATACCCATGCACTATTGGCCCTTTTGTAGGGAGCTTGGGGTTTCCAACAGCCCAGTCACCCCATGATCGTTTCAGTTTCGAATTTGGGTCTCGCGTGAGATCACGATTAATCAGTGCGACTTCATTGAAACGTTACGAAAGAACCTCATCTCCACTTGAGAGAATTCCGTTCAGACAGTGGAAATGATTTTCAATCAACTTACGACTTCAGAGGTTACCCCAGGCGTATGGTATTATTGCTTTCATGAGATTCATCGATCACCTTGTCGAACATTGGCTGGACTGGGAAGCCTATGTCAGTAGCCTTCCTATCCGTCACAAAGGGAATATCATCGAAAAAGGTATGGCAGAGCACAGCTTATCCGTGTGAGGATAGACGGCCAACCCACCTTCCTTGACTTTCAGGGCTGCTACTTTCATTTTTACTCCTTCGCCCATATGGGCTGATAAGTATTGTTATGGGCAATTACGTCTGTCTGTCTGTCTGTCTGTCTGTTCCTTTATCTGCCTGTTAACTTCTTGTTGTTTTTGACATATCTAAAAAATTAAAGCAAGGAAGTTCACGAAACTTGCACACAACTCTAAGTATATCTTGTAAATTTGACTTTTGCATGTTTTGGATCCGTTTGTTTATTTCTAATTTATGTGTATGACATCTATCCATGCTCCGTGTCCCGCTTCAGAATGAAAACGAGGCTCTTTACTTTTCACATGACACATGACATATATCCATGTTTCGTGGCCCGCTTTAGAATGAAAACGAGGCTGGTTATGGATTTTCTTTTTCACTCAGTCCAAGACTGTCAAAAAACTTCGCATGACACGCTGGATTTACCTCCTGAGATGTCACCACGCATATCACACCGGTAAATGTACGTACATCTGTCTCTTGGCTTGTCAGAATGTGCAGCTTTTATACAGTGCTTAACTGAAGTACCGTACCAGCTTGTGTGTGGGTATGAACAAAGACCATATTTCTGATTGTACTGCCACTCCACGATGTTTTATTTAGATTCGCATCAAATAATAATGCAAATTATTACATGCAAGAGGCACAACAACGACACTACTACAAATCATGGTTGAAGACGGGCTTCCTCAATACCGAAGAGGATTCCGCGAAGACTTAGACTGGTAGCGGAAACGGAATTTCCGATCCCCTGGAACTCTCAGAATATAATTCTGCAGTAGGTCCTAGCGGGAACGGACTACCGGGAATATCTGATTCAACAGCTCGTGTTTTAGCCGAGTCTAATTTAATGACTGTTGTTTTTTTAAGTAATTGTTTCCGGGGCTAATACCCTACTCACCACCGTTGCGGCCGCTCAATTTCCGGCTAACACCAATGTAACTACTACTGTCTTGGCAACACGCGGACTTCCTCCACCATGTTAAATATTACGACACCAGCTGGGTTCTTTACATCCATGTGCACTGGTGCGGGTCTCCTCATCGACAAGTCAACCCCAGATGTTACCTAACTTTGTGAAAGGAATTTCACATCTGGCGTATAGTATCACTTCCTGTTTGGCGTACCAGACTCAATAATCCTATGAAGTTCACAAGAAATGAGCGCAGTACGGGCAACGGGAGTAAATCTGTCAATACTCCCGTTCGACCGCAACTAGCTCATGGCTATGTTCGCTTAGCTTCGATTGTTGTGTACATGTTCAGTGTCCAACAACTGGTGTATCCGGATCAGCATTTCCGCTTACCACGACCTACCCTTTCAGCTTCTCTTTCGGTGACGGTTAGCATCGCTCGCCCTGGAGGCCCAGATCAAAGTGAGTGAACGAGATTTCCGGTTCTTCCACAGAGGCAGTGGCTTCCGCCTACTACTTCCGGTGTGGTGTACCGTCCACAGCGGGCACAACCTTTAGTACAGCAACCTCTAGTATCTGATAACACTATTGTGGACCTACTGGCTATGATAGACCAGCAATCGGTGGAATTAGAATATTATAGGCAGTTGTTTTTCTGGATGTGATGAGACCACTTCCGGTTAATGTTCAACAACAACTTCCGGTTACGGTCATGCCTTCTGTTAGGCCCTGTGGCATCACCTCGTTCATTAATTGCATAATCGATCGGCACTGGTGATGCTTTTTTCCAGAGTGGAAGAAGAACACTCAGTGGAGGACACGAAAGTAAGTAAGAGGTATGCACAGATGCTAGATGGACTTTATAGGATGTTTTCTGAGATGCTTCGTCAACCTCCAGCACAGTCTAGAATCAATGCCATGTCAGAGGTTACGGTTACCTATGACAGGTATTTCATCAGTAATCATCGACGGTAATTCAAAATCGGAATACCATCGTTAATACGGTGTTAGCTAAGCCTAATACACAGTAGGAGAGATTACTGTTAACAACTTCATTTTGCCCTATTCCGGTTAGCTCAATCAACTGCCGTACGATGTCGGATTTTACAGGTTAATTTTCCTGGGTAATCTTGCATTTACCAGGTTTCCCCATGCTAAGGCGTTTACTCCATCAGACGTCCATGGTGCTCATCCATTAACACCAGATGAATTGTTTGAGCTGGTTTGTCATCACAGCCCCCGAGCTAGCGTATCTAATTTCGCTTAAGCCGTGCGGATACTTCATAGTCTCCACATGAATAGCTGCAATAAAAGCGCGGCTGAGATACTAAGGCTACGTCCGAGATTCCTCCGTATTCTCGAGTCTGAATGCTGAATGTTGGGTGTCGACGAATTCTTTTTAGAGTCATATGGTTGCCTTTTATTCGGCAGACGTCGTCAATTTTCCCCACCTCTTGCATATCGCTCCAATTCTGTAAGAACAAACTTCCGGCGAAGGTAGAGGTTCCATTTACCGGAAATCATACAGTCATCCGGGAGGATGCTGCAAGACAGGGGGTTGCGATATCATCACACATGGTTCAGTTCTTTTTGGCCATCCTTGATGCACACCATCGCATGTCGATTTCCTCATCGGCAGCCTGTTTCCAGTTCGAACTGAATGTGATATCGGACCACCAGAACATGGCCTCGTGCGCTAATGGCGATGCCTGGAGTAGACTGCTTTCTCAGACCATCTATGCGGGTGTATCAACAACGAATACAATACATGGCGGCGTTACTCCATTACATGCCGGACTTGGTGAGGAATACTCTACGAGAACATCTCCATCATTGTCGGTGGTGTTCAACGGTAAGGGTCCGTCGATCAGAGCCGCTACAGTGCAAGTCAACACTGACAATCAACTACAGACACATGCTGCTGGCTCGGAAGCCCATTATTTCGGTCCATCGGCGAAGAGCGCAAAGTCGTTTTATTTGTCATATTCCGTTCCATAGAAGCACTAAGATCGACTTCCAGCCATGAACAGCCAAGCCAACCAGAGATAATCTGCGAGTAGGACGAAGTGGTCTGGTTCTGACAGGAAGCACCGCCAGTTGCGGTGACGCTCCGAGGAGCGCCACAGTTTCTGGTCCCGCCAGGTCCCAGCCTTCCTGTGAGGAGAAGATTGCAAAGGTTTTGGCAAAACTGGCACAGATTGAGGAAGATTCGTGGGTTATCCGCATCCTACGGTACGGATACCACCCTTATCTACTTATGTTCAAAGTGGAACCAACTCTTACATCTGTTTCCCGGTCGTCAGATATCCCTGTACGACCGGAACATTTAAAAGTAATTCAAGCTGATGTCGACAAACTAGATCAGAAGCACGCTGCAATACAATTTCCCCGACCGACCTTACCCTCGGGTTCTACCCGCCGGTCTTTCTCGTATACACAAAGGAGATGCGCATGGTCATAAACCTGCGCAAATTCAACATGGACATCCTGGAGTCCACATTTCCGCATGGAGACCTTTCCATTCCAAAAACCTAGCTCTGGTGAAGGGGGAGTGAATGACTTCATTGGAGCTACGGGATGCGTACGTTCACATCACTACAGATCCAGCTTATCGCAAGTACCTCCGATTTCTAGTCGGCTTTCGTCGATTTCAAATTCAAGTACCTCCGTTTGGCCTATCCACTTCACCTTGGGTCTTTATCAGGGTGTGCCATTCGGTAGCCAGTTTTCTGCCCAGTAGAAATCTGAAGTACCATTTCTACCTGGGAAGATGCACTTATTCGCAACATGTGCAAAGAACAGATTCATCTGGATACGGACTTGGTCTACCAGGTTGTTCACATTGGACGTTAGATAACGGATCCAATGTGTGAAATACAAACGTCTAGTCCGTCATTCATAATTCAGCCGTCGTCCATTAAAGAATATCCGCGTCCATAATCCAAAGACCTATTTCATATCCATATAACAGTATTAGCACCAAATTCAAAAAAGACAATCATAGTATACATAAACATAGGCTAGTTTCTTGCAAGAGAGAAGCGGTCAA
>JAVTVY010005663.1:0-37647 GCA_036873755.1 Hanleya hanleyi | reverse complement strand
AAATACTTCGGTGACATACAAGCTGTCTCTGGGTCAACAGCGATTACTACAGGCATGCGGTGAATGTTATATCTGTGTGAGCAGTTTGATTCCGTATAATTAATTCGCCACGTGGTTCTCTCTGCATTTCTGATACCCAAAGTACCCGGATATCGAAACTCTAAATTAGAAAGTCGAGTTTCACTTCACGACAACCATCAATTCGAAAACCTAGGTTATCGATTAGAAAGTGTCCAATAAAAGAGAAACTCGGGGTTGTCTGCTAGATAACTTAGGTTTTCGACCGTAAACTTAAGTTATCAATTCGAAAACCTAGGTTTTCGGTTCGATAACTTAAGTTTTCTAATCACAACTGTGATTTTCGGTGTTGAGAAATAGAAACTCGAAGTTAAGGAAAGAGAAACTCGGGGTTATGTGGTAGATAACCTAGGTTTTCGACCGTAAACCTAAGTTTTCGATTCGAAAACCATGGTTTTCTGTTTGATAACTTAAGTTTTCTGTTTGAAAACTTAGGTTTTCGATTCAATAACTGTGAGTTTCTGATTATTTGGACATTTGGCCTTCCATAGTCGTATAGGGTTGCTCTACTTTACTTGTTGGACCTATAGCAGGACTCGGTGGTGTCTCTTGATTGTGTTTGCATTGAATGTGCCTGACCATACTATCGCGACGAGAGAAGATTCTCTGACAGAATTTACACGTACACGACATGTTGATCAGTCGACCAATACACATGGACTGATGAGGGGCACGTGTTCATTCCTATATGTACAGTCACCACCACCACCACCACCGAGAGAGGACTCAAAAGTCCACGAAAAGTACTTGAATGTCCAGTCTTATATGTACAGACACCACCACCACTACAACCACCACCAACACCACCACCACCACCGCACCCATTCTCTCACTCAGTCACTCACGCAATCATCACTCACGCACTCACTCACTCACTCACTCATTCACTCACTCTCACCCTTGAATGCCCAGTCTTATATGTACAGACACCACCACCACTACCATCACCACCACCACCACCTGACCCACTCACTCACTCACTCACTCACTCACTCACTCACGCACTCACTCAATCACTCATTCACTCACTCTCACCCTTGAATGTCCAGTCTTACAGGTACAGACACCACCACCACCACCACCACCACCACCACCGGACCCACTCATTCACTCACTCACTCAGAACGATTATGATGATGATGATGATGTTCACAGCGATGATGATGACAGCGATGATGTCGAGAATGACGAGAATGAACATAGTGATGATGTCGAGAATGACGAGAATGAACATAGTGATGAGGATTCGCATGAGGATAGTTTGTACGATGATGAGGATTCGCATGAGGATAGTTTGTGGAATCTCTTCGCGGATAAAGCAATTGATGATCATGAATCTGATCTAAATAACCTTATTGAAGCTTACGAAGAAAAGGGAATAAAGCAGCCAGTTGCACAGCAGATGGCATACGACAAACTTTTACCCGGAATACAGTCAAGTTTCCGAAATATTTACATCCATAATTTAAGGTTATGGAGAAAACTACAGAAGCACCCGATTCATCAAAAAGTAATGGCGACTAAGAAAAGGATGCGTGAGGAAGATGACTTGTCAAACGATGAAGCGGAGGAATCTGCCGTTGAGAAGCGTAAATTCTTAATAAACCGACTTTTGCCGCTCGAATACATAAGGCAGTCAGACAATCATTTTGATTAGCTTATTTCGCGACCAGGGTGTGTTGTTACATTTGTTTTCGATATACCCTCAGTCAATTCACAGGGTTATGGGGATGAAATTGTCTTATCGGTACTAGAATTATCGCTATGTCCATCTTGTATATTCGTTTTGAACCTGTTCTTAATAAATTAATTTGTATAAATAAATATATACTTTAAACTTTAACAACCGAAGTTGTGTTCTTCCCTCTTCCGGTCTCACCGAAAAAACAATACTATCCCGAATACCTCAAATACACACTGCAAGAAAAGATGCTGTCATTTTACAGTAAAAAAGTGCTGGCAAAAAGGGTACCAATGGTTTTCGGTGTATTTTTACAGGATACCCCGATCTGTATTTCTACAACATATACTGTAATTTTACAATATTGATAGTATTGTATATTTACATCAAAAATACCGTCAAATCAACAGAAATGGTCAGCAGAAATTCCATTGGTCTATAGTATTTACTGAAATCAAGTTCCCTAGTGTCTCTTTTAAAAGAGAGTAGAGAAGAAAATTTCCAGAACGTAATGGTCGGGTTAAATATGAATTTATATTTAGCACCACCGACAATATGAGAGCAAACGCATTTCCTTCTATCATCCTGCACATCAACTTTGTGAGAGGGTGCGATATTACATTACAACACATATAAGGGAAGTGGGAAGAGGTGCCGACATACTGACTGCGTCACATGACTTCACAGAATAGTCTTCTGGTTAACCTATTTTAAAGCACATACCAAGAATCTAACGATTCGTGATATGTGTTGTATCTCAGGTACGCTTCTATTGTACCTGTTCATGTGGCAACTTGGATGATATGACCACACGGCCCCTAGCACCGGCATAAGCGGTATTAGATACAAATCTAGAGAGCTATGATGGAAATACTCTGACAACTCGTATACTGGTAATTGATGAGCTGTTTCGCTGTGACATCTCGTACATTGGAGATTGGTGAGCTGTATCGTCGTCAGATGTAAATGACGGCATTTAACACAAAAGACTAGTCTGTAAAGTCTGTAAAAGGCCAAGTTGGCCTTTGAACATGTACATTAACTCCAACGTACACCCCGGGGATTGAACCCTCTCAGGCAAACTCATTAATCCCCGCCTTGCGAATTTAAAATAATTTGCACTCGAAGTACACTGCTGCGTATTATAGAAGAAAATATTTGGAAATATTTACGAAATACACCCCGACAATAATTTCTACTGAATGTAAATATATACACTAATAATATTTCCGTAATTTTACACCCAAATAATGTTACAATACGGCGTTGTTACCCTTTACTCCAATTTATACTGTAGTTTTTCCAAAAGATACAAACCTACACTGGTTGTCTGTATTGCTACAGCTATGAACGGTAAAATAGTGGTTAAAACTGTTGCTTCTATATAACAGTAAATTCCGCGGTCACATTTTAAAATACTTGCTACTGTAGCTTTACAAACATTTTTTACAGTGCGGTACGGTAGTAGTATACAAGGAGTCAATCATTGCCTTAGCGCCTCACTGCGCATGCGCAGAACTTGGTGTGACGTCAGAAGTGTGGCTGTGCGCATGCGTGAGTGAGATGTGAGTGGGGTGGGTTCAAAATGGCGGCACCTTATTTTCTCTCCGACGCTTAAAGTCCGCCATTTTGAACCCACCCCACTCACCCTGTGCACTGATTGACCTGGGTGAGTGGGGTGGGTTTAAAATGGCGGCTTATGGTGTTGTGTGTGTAAAATAAGGTGCCGCCATTTTGAACCCACCCCACTCACCGGGGTCAGTGAGTGATATGTGAGTGGGGTGGGTTCAAAATGGCGGCACCCTATTTTCTCCAGACCACTTAAAGTCCACCATTTTGAACCCACCCCACTCACCCCGTGCACTGATTGACCTGGGATGTGAGTGGGGTGGGTTTAAAATGGCGGCTTATGGTGTTGTGTGTGTAAAATAAGGGGCCGCCATTTTGAACCCACCCCACTCACCGGAAAACGTATAAAAGCAGTCGATTTTTAGGGAAAGGGGTGTATTTCAATTGGACTTACCTGATCTGCCTGTCTGCCTCCCTGCCTGTTTGCCTGCTTGCCTATCCGCTTGTATGAGACGAAAAGCATGAGACGTGGAGAAGATTTTCCCTTTGACCCAGCAGCACCTCCGGTTGAAGTCTTGCCTGAAGACGAGCGTGTGAGGGTCATTTATCAACGACACTGGGCTACCATACGCCATTGTTTTCACCTTGACCGTCGTCTTTTGGACTTGTACAATTTTCGGCTGGAGGACCTCACGTATCTCACTACCTATGCCGAGAACATTTTCAAAGATCAGGTGACGGCCTATAAGTTGAATATGACATTTGGGTATATCTTACGGCACAAGGAGACGGACCAACTGCGGTATTTCTATCCCAGCAATAATACCTATGTGTTTGATCAGCCGTTCACGGTGACGGATGCGATTTCGCTCGAGCCCCTGATCGACCAATTGACTACGTTGGATCCATTGGAATGGGCCCAGTTGCAACGCCCCAATACCCAATGGCTTGTGGAAATGGTGACTAACGTTACATTTTTCGTCACGAAAATGCGAGATCACCCGATCGGTGCTCCTGTAGAACTTCCCCCGTGGTTGCTTCATCGACAAGGCCTGAATGGATTAACAGGAGGGAAAAAGGGGCCCTACAAAGACCGGAAATGTCTGTTTCGATGTTTGGCCGTGCATCTGGACGAGTGTAACCCCCACACTTGTGACACAGTGGCCGATGGCTATTGGGAGCAGTATTTAGAGCACCAAGACATGGATAAACGGCACTTCCGTGGAGTTCCCTTTAAGAATTTGGATGACGTGGAAAGACTGTTCGATATTAATATCTTTGTTTATCGATTACGATGCGAGGAGGAGGATACATTTGTGGCTGAATTGGTTCGGCGATCAACAGAACGGTATGCTGCTACCATGAAAGTCAATGTGTTCGATGACAATGGCGTGAGTCATTTTTCCCTCATTTACAATATGAGCCAGTACGCTCAGTCTTTCAGTTGTGCCCAATGCCATCGTGTGTTTAAAAAGTCTTACAACTTACATCGCCACGAGAAAACCTGTGACAACAGTGTCAAGCGAGACTATCCGGGTGGAGTGTATCATAATGCACCTACTATTTTCCAGGAACTGGCCGATGAGGGTGTGATGATACCGGAGGAGGACCGTTATTTTCCCTTCCGGGCATGCTATCATTTTGAGGCCCTGTTAGAGCCCATGGACCTGTTTTCGGCGAAAACACAGTGGACGCAGCGCCATATTCCTCTGAGTGTCAGCATTTCATCCAATGTACCTGGCTATGACGCTGCTCCGGTGTGTTTCGTGTCCACGGGAGAATCCCATGAGTTGATCACCCGTATGATGGAGTATTTAGAGAAAGTCAGTGCGGCCAGTACGGAATTGTTGGTGGCCAAGTTCGAGGCCGTACTGGCCCAGCTGGACGACCGCATTCCTGAACCTGGTGTAGCGTTCAGCGATGATGAAGAGTCCGAGTCCGAGTCTGAGCCGCAATCCCAGTCGCAGCCTCTGCAGTCGCAGGATGTCCCTTTACCGAAACCCTACGCGGCGAAATTGAAGTTACGGTTCCTTCAATATTTATGTCAGTTACCGGTGCTCGGCTTCAATTCGGGGCGATACGACTTGAACATGGTGAAGGAATTTCTCTACCCTTACTTGGCCCAGTCCGATACCCTCAAGTCGGTGATCAAAAAGATCAACAACCATATGGCCCTCACTACCACATCACTGCATTTCCTCGATGTAAGGAATTACCTGGCACCTAATTGTAGCTATGACCAGTGGGTCAAGGCCTATCACTGTGCCCAAACGAAAGGTTACTTTCCTTACACCTATATGACGAGCCTGGACCGCTTAGAAGACACCCAGTTGCCACCCCGCGAAGCGTTTTACAATGACCTGAAAGGGGCAGCTCTGCCGGAGGCCACCTACATCGAACTCCAACAAGCGTGGAACCGTCACAGCATGAAGACGTTGCGAGATTTCCTGGTGTGGTATAACAACCTAGATGTGGTTCCCTTTCTCGAAGCGGCCGAGAAAATGGTGCAACTCTTTCGTCGCCAAATGCATGTGGACATATTCAAGGAGTGCTTAAGTTTACCCGGTCTGGCGCTTTGCCATCTGTTTCAAGAGTGTCCTACGTACTTTTCACTCATACAACAAAAAGATGCAGACATGCACGATTGTTTGAAGCGGAACATTGTGGGGGGCCCTAGCCTTATTTTTCACCGCTACCATGAGAAGGATGTGACTACTCTCCCCAGTGGGAAACCGTGTGCCAAAATCATTGGGTTTGACGCGAATGCCTTGTACTTGTGGTCGCTCGCCCAACCCATGCCCAGCGGACATTATACGCGTTGGTGTGCAGAAGGACGGCATTTTACACCGCAACGGACACCTTACAAACATCTTGCCGACCAGTGGTTGGACTGGGAAGCCTATCGACGGGCGATTTATATTCGTCACCAGACCAACGCCACAGAGAAGCGGATAGGAGATCGCCGACTCCCCGTCGATGGGTTTGCCCTTGTCCAAGGCACACCGACTGTTTTCCAGTTTTACGGGTGTTACTGGCACGGTCACGAATGTCATTTCAGCGCGGGACGCTTCAATGAGCGACGTGGAAAATCGGCACAAGAATTACGCGAAGAAGTAGTGGTCAACGGAGATTACGTCAAAGAGCGAGGCTTCCATCTCATTGAGATGTGGGAGTGTGAATTTCACACCATGTGCAAGGCCCTGCCCCATTTACAACGGGTCCTAAAAGAGCGTGAGTACCCTTTGAGTCGTCGGCGACTGCTAAGTCTGCCCCAGATGTTGGACGCCATTCGTTCGGGACAGCTCTACGGCTTTGTAGAATGTGATTTGCATGTTCACGACACTCTCAAGCCCCTCTTCGCCCAGTGTCCGCCTATCTTCAAGAACACGCTGGTGGGTCGGGCGGATATTGGGGAGACCATGGGCGCCTATGCGGAGCAGCACGAGTGTTTGCCTAAACCTCGCCGCATGTTAATTGGAAGTATGTGGGCCGAGAAGATCTTGCTGGGCACCCCCTTACTGCAGTGGTACATGAAGCACGGTTTGGAAATTACTCAAATCTATCAGGTAATCCAGTACGTGCCTGAGGCTTGTTTTGCGGAGAATGCCGACCTCGTGACGAAGGCCCGTCGTCAAGGTGATCAAGACCCGAGTCAGGCCATCATGGCTGAATGTTGGAAACTCACTGGGAATGGTTATTATGGAAAAACAGTTACCAACCAGGATAAACACGTCAACGTGAACATTTGTACTACTACCCAAGCCCGCAAAAGAGTGAATTCTCCTCTGTTTAGGTCCGTGGAGGTGATCGATGACGACACTTATGAAGTCACTTTAGCCAAGAAGACTATTCGATATAATTTACCCCTGCAGATTGGATGTATGGTCTATCAGGTGGCCAAGCTGAGGATGCTGGAATTCATCTATGATTTTATGGGTGTCTATTTTAATGCGTCAGACTGGCAACTCATGGAAATGGACACCGATTCGGCCTACATGGCCGTCTCCAACGCCGACTGGGAGTCCCTGGTGAAACCCGAGTTACGGGATCAGTATGAAGCGGACCGGGACCAGTGGCTACCCCGACGCGATCACTACACCTACGATAAGCGGACACCCGGGCTCTTCAAGCTGGAGTGGAGCGGAGATGCTATGATTGCTCTCTCCTCCAAGACCTACTACTGTTACGGAGGAGATGGAGGCGAGGAAAATAAATTTAGCTGTAAAGGGGTGAGCCGGCGCGATCCCAACATCGACAAAGCTCTCTACCTGGGCGTGTTGCAAAGCCAGGCCAGTGCGAGTGGCACTAACCGAGGATTCCGGGTCGTCAACCACCAGATGCGCACCTATATTCAGCAAAGAGACGCCTTTACTTTCTTTTATCCCAAACGAAAAGTATTGGCCGACGGTGTGAGCACTACATACTTGGACTTGTAAAAAACAAATGTGGAACTATAACTGTTGATACACGAGTTATAAAAACTGTAAAAGTCAGGATGGCCGAGTGGTCTAAGGCGCCGGTATTAAGTGCTGGTCAGCAATTGCTGTCGTGGGTTCGAATCCTACTCCTGACACAACTTTTTTGTACCTTAATCACTACTATTCTATGTGTACATACCCCTACTATTTGTACCCTGTATTCTATTTGTATATAGTCAGTAACTCATTCTTGTTGACTTAAATAAAAAAAAAAGAGAAAGTCAAATCATTTTTTTGTGTTTTTTCATCAATTTATTCAACAATGAACGTCAGAACAACAACGTCATAACAATAACATTAAACAAGGGGTCTGCGCGCACGCGCAGTACATTTTTTAAGTTAACCAGAGAAATGGCGCATGCACATTAAAACGAGAGGCCGTCCAGTCATAGACGAGGACATCACGGTCTTCGGCTTGACAATAATCATCAAACATATGTACAATGGTAGACATAGAATGTCCTCTACTCCGGTGAGTGAGATAAAACACACAGTACTGTCCGCACACACTACTCAAGGGGCCTTGTAATCTTTGCGTATTCCAACGCCACTCGGTCGTAGAGACGTCCATGAATTTCACCAAATCGGTATGGAGGGGTGCAAGTCCGTAGGAATCAAAGTATTCGCCTTGGCCTTGGGTGTCCACGTACACAGCTATCCAATGTTCACCGGGTCGACTCTTCGTGTCTGTATTCAGGATGTAGGCTGCGGGGGTGGTAGTGTGGGTGGGAAACACATTGCGTGCAAACACACCTCGAAAGGGGATCTTGGGATCTCGCTGGAGTATGCTCATCAGCTGCTCTGTATCCATCTTAGGTGGCGAAGTCACACAGCACGTTTCTTTGGTGATCCACACTGATGACGTTATCAAACTCGGCGTAGCAAATCACGTTAATGGTGTTGGCT
This sequence comes from Hanleya hanleyi, assembly GCA_036873755.1. Classification (NCBI taxonomy): domain Eukaryota; kingdom Metazoa; phylum Mollusca; class Polyplacophora; order Lepidopleurida; family Hanleyidae; genus Hanleya; species Hanleya hanleyi. The sequence continues at coordinate 28,935 of JAVTVY010005663.1, read as the reverse complement.
AGAGGAGTGGAGAAACGCAGTTCCAACCGTAGGTTTCCTTTCTTGAGCAAAGCCAGTTGATGATCGTGTTCCAAGGTAGGGGTGAGGTCAAAGGCGAACAATGTGCCTTGTACCAGTTGAGGAAGTACATCCAGGTAGCGTCGCGTGTTTTGAGCCGTAAAATATTTGTACATGCGTCCTTTGAAGGTGCGATTAAAGCGTTCCACTACCGATGCTTTCGTCTCATTGTACGTGTGAAAAAAAAATACCTTCTTTTTCTTAAGAAAGGCTTGAAAGGGTCGGTTGAGAAATTCTGTGCCTTCATCTGTTTGTAAATAAAGAGGTTTGCGCCCCGTCTTGAAAATCTGCTGAAACGCGGCTATGAGATTCTCTCCTGTTTTGGTACGAACGGGCAGGACCCAGGCATATTTGGATAAAATATCGATACAGGTCAATATGTACCGGTGTCCATTATTTTGAGGTGCAAATCGACTCATGTCTACTAAATCCGCCTGCCATTGCGCGTCGATCCCGCCCACGATGACCCGGTTACGACGAAAATGACGTCGGACAGCTCGATGCAAACTATACGTATCCTGGGTTTTTAACCAGTCTCGAACTTCACTTCGACTGATACCTTGGGCCGCTCGAGTCAATGCCCCCACACCATTATAGGCAGCGGCACTCGTCGGATTGTAATATAAATCAGTTAATACTTTGTTAATAGACGTCTCCTTTTTTCCCGACCGCCGCCGCATCACGGACTTCGTTCGCCCCGTCCGTGTCGATCTCTTCCCGGGGTGATACTGACTCTCTAGCCGCTGTGCATTCTTTACATATAGGCCTTTTTTTCCCCGCTGTAGTATCTGGTTTACAGAAACAAAATTCTGCCTTATGTAGTCTTTCACGCGGTTCAGCGAACGCCTCTTCTATAGCACGAACCCACGCTACTTGCTCAGGTGATCGATCGTCCGGTGACAATAACTGGTCTACAATAGGCATTATTTTCTTCAAGGCGTCCCACACAGAGGGAGTTAGGCTGATACTGCGCGTATCTTTGTACCGGCCCACACGTATGCAGGTGGGTGGTAGGGTATAAACGTACATGGCATTATCCAAATGAACGAGCTCTCCGTCCAATTCTCCGCTCAACACACGTTTAAACTTATTCCACCCATCACGCTGTAGTGTCACGGGATTCCATAGCATTTCAGCGGGTGTCCAGTAAATAGCTAGATCGTCTTTCGCCAGTTTGACTTTATCTGCATACACGTATAAGCGCACACTCGGTGTAAGAGGCAAGATGGCTCGTAGTGGTAGCGACATGCTTGCTCTCAATGTCCAACGGTAAATGATACACACTCTGTCTCTTCCCCTTGTATTTATAGGGCTTATCCTGTGAGAGGCGGGTCGTGTGCAGAGAATACTTTATCGACCACAGGCACTATTTTTTGCAAAGCCGTCCACAGATCAGGATCCAGCGTAAATCCGCCTCGTTTGAGAGAGATCAATCGAGCAAAATAAGGGCCGCGAAAAATGTATACATCGTGATCCAGGTAAATACTATCTCCATCCAAATCAGCGAATAACACACGTTTTAAGGTAGTCCAGCCTTCGGGCGATAATGTGATACGGGCGGGTTGTGGCGTGCACCAACAGCGCGAATCATCATCAATCAGGTCGATGCGATCAGGGTATATTATTATGGTACAATCCGAAGTTAGTGTACGGGTAATGATGGATTGGGTTTCCGGGTAGAGTACGTCGTCAACTTCGGTAATGATAGCTTTCAGCGCTGCCCATAATGCTGGCCAAAGCACAATACCGTTACCGCCACACTGTTCTAACAGGGGAAAAAATGAATCCTCTCTACACCGCCGCAGGTACACATCCACGCCGACAGGCATAAAATCGACTTCGGGTTCTTGGCCTTGTAACACACGTGTCAATAGCGTCCACCCGGCCAGGCTTAAAGTTAATTTCACTTCGATCGGATGTTCCTCGATAAGGTGCAATTCATGCTCGTACACGATAAGAATTACTTTCGACGTCACTTGAAAGAACGCGAGCTCTTTGCCCGGCGATGCCATAATGAAGAATGACAAAAATACTAGCCCGACACAAATTTATATAGATCGATTCTATTTTTCATTGTAAAATAAAAAAATACGCATACCCTGGGAAAATAAATTAATTTAACAGTGCAATTAATTTTTTAAACGCTCCCCGAGTGCATCAATTAATAGTCTGGACTCATACTAGGATAAAAAAATAAAATTAGTGCATTGCTAGACTAGAATATCAAGTCCTAATAATTATCAGAACCACCCATAGGGCTGTGAGAGAGCCAAACCCGATTGTATGGGTTATTCACAGAATACCCGGCCGGCTTCTCTCAAGCGGCATTCATTATTGCGCATTCATCATGCATTTCTGTGTATTCGTGTATTTACAGATTACCCGGCTGGCACTTTTCAAGCCGACCTCACTGCAAAATACTCGAATAATGAACAGGAGGACGCAACTCTGTTTTGACCTCAATATTCAAGCGGGAGTGTGTAGAATGTGCTTTCTCACCGTAAACGAAGACACTGTTTTCTTCATTTTTCTACAGTTCTCATGAACGAAACGAGCTGGAATTTTCAGGGCACGCGTATCGAATACTCAGTGATAGACTTGCTCTTTTTTTAATGCAGAAAATTAATTTATTTTTAATGTGACGGGTTTTCTGTATTTTCGTTACGGCTCGAAAACCCACTAAAAAATTAAAAATCATGACGTAGACAAGGGCTACAGGGCTGAAATTTTTAATACGAGTCCCTGATTTATCTGAGATGAATTGGAACTAAAAATTCTACGGGGGGCTGGCATGTATTGTAAAATGATACGCGTTTATAATTCATAAAGAAACACACGTCAATTTTTCATGGTCTGGAAATCTCCGTAAAATGGGACCGCTTTCGCTGGCGTCCGCGTATTGTCTATATATTCTTGCCCCTCTGGAATAAATTTACCACAAAAATTTTCAGATGTCTCGAACTGAAGCTAAGATATCTACCACCAGAATCAACACCACCGTACCACGTCGGAATAGAAGAAGAGCCAACCGCTGGGTAGAGGGGTCGAGTGAGGAAGATGTACCGTATCTAACCCGAGAAAAAGAACGGGCCATGAAGCGTGAGATAAAGGCCTTTTGGAAAAAGGAGTTCCGGGGCTGGCAGTCCATGCTGAGGGGGGAAGTGGGCGCCACGCACACTAGTACCGCAGAAAATGTTCGGGCCCTACTAAACGCAGCCCGAACAACAGTGGACGAGGCGGGGTGGTTCCATCTTCTATCAAGGGTAATGAACCAAGCCAGACCTACCACCCCGCCTCCGGTACAGGTAGTCCAACCGTTTTCATCTTCACCACCGGCGCCCTTTCCCCTGCTCGACCTACCAGCCCCTGTATTTGCAGAACCCCCGAACACTACGATCATTGCTCCGGCAAACTTTTTAGACGGCACCCAAATTATGGAGGATACGGATGACCGAGAGGTGATGCGCCATATCTATACAAGACAAGAAGATGGATACTTCACTGTCAGCCGGGTGGACTACGGGGAGTAGACAGGCAAACTCCCTGGGACTACGGGGAGTAGACAGGCAAACTCCCTGGTGAAGAAAACACCATATCAAATTGAACCAACTGTCCTTTTCAGGACAAAAAATTCCTTCCGAAAGAGGAAGCTTCTTTAACTTGGGCACACCAATTAAAAAGCACAGATGTCCCACATTTTCCCTTTCTTTTTTTAAAACTGCATTCACCCAAATAAACAATCCCTGTCCCAAATATCAAATGTCCTTGTCAGGACAAATCTATATATATATATACACAGGATTTATTTTTTCTTTTTCTCTATCCCCCCATTAATTTAATATTACACAGTCCCAGGAATAAGGGACTTTATAAAATTTTTAAAACTCCGGTATGAGGAGAAAATTTATTTTTGATAAGCGTGGGGAATATGTCCCATTAATTTAATATTACACAGTCCGAGGGTATAACGGACTTTTATAAACCCCGGTATGAGGGCAAAATTTATTTTGATAAGCGTGGGGAATTTATTTGAACGAACACAGGGCTGTGATCTCGTGTTAATTTTTTTTGTGCATAGTTTAGAAGTTCCCTTTCGGAAAACATGGTTGGTTTTTAAAAAAACCGTTGGAATATGTAAATATAGTCATTTACATCGTTGACAGGGCCAATCTTCTATCAGCACAAACAGGACAGGATAAAGGTAGTAATTCACACTGTACGGGGTTGTTGTTGTCCGGTACACAGGTGGGTATTCCGGCTCGACGATGGATGCAAATTTCACATAATCCTTGATGGCCACAAGGACCGATCGCATATTTTGCAAACGGGTTAGCACATTCAACGCAGTGTATATACAAAGCTTTTTTTCGTTCGGTGTGGCATCCCAAGGTTGATGTTGTAATGGCCCAAACATAATACGCTGCGTCGTGGATTTTTTTTGGCGTTATTTTCTTGATGTTCTCTGTTATTTGGCTTGGTCTTGTAGCTTTTCTGTTTTTCCTCTCTTGTCGCCTAGTTGTGTTTTGTCTTGCATCTTTCCTCTTCAAATCTTCTTCTGTTTGTCTTGCGTCTACCCTCTTCAAATCTTGTTCTGTTTGTCTTGCGTCTACCCTCTTCAAATCTTGTTCTGTTTGTCTTGCGTCTATCCTCTTCAAATCTTCTTTTTGTTGTGTAGCATCTTGTACCGTTTCGTCTTGTTTCAACAGCGTTGCTAGCAGGCTGTCTATCTCGTCTATACGTGGGTTTTCGGCTGGATTAACATCGGTGGGGGCTGCAAGGTGGAATAAGTTACTCGATGTTTCTGCAGGGTCTTGGTCTGTCGTAGTTGCAGGCTTGTTCCGGGGTGGTGATGGTGGAAATATTTCCTTCATTAGTTCAGCTATCCAGGGTTCGTCCTCTACCAAATTAATCATACCGGGGAGGAGTTGATTCTGATCATTTGGCAACAAGTCGGCTGTATCAATATCCATGATTTCAGTCCAGGGTGGTGTGTCCATGACTGGGTCCTCAAGTGTGAATAATTAAAAAAATTCTGAGCTATTTATAGTGTAAAAGACGCGGACCCCGGCGAGCGCACTCTAGCTGTAGGCTATATATTTTTTTACGACAAAATATTTGTGTTTCTTTACCAATCTTAAACAGCTTGTCATTTTACAATAACTGTGAGTGGACCTATATTTTTATTGCAAGTTGAACTGAGGCAATTCAGTGTATAGTATTAAAAAAATTTAACAGTCTAAACGCTAGACTAGGCGGTTATTTATTAATTTTTAGGGGATTTAAACCCATAAGGTTCGTGTACGGAAGTCTGAAAAACCAGGTACATGGAAAAATAATTGATTTTGCTGGCTAAAAAATTACGTGTACACTGGGTTACAGTCTTATCATAGTTCCCTGAAAAATTATAAGGGATTTATCGAAAAATAATAGGTAATTTTTAATGCTTGGGCCATGGTCACACAGCTCTATACAGTGGTCTCTCTTACACTTGACTGACGCCGTCCGATTTTGCAATGACTCACACCGTCCGCCATTTTGAAACGTACCTGCTACCAACAGGCCGCCATTTTGAAAATATGCAAATGAGGGCTGGGAGTGAGGCAGGTGCAATAGTCCACCATTTTGAAACCGACCACCCATAACACACAACTACAAGCCGCCATTTTGAAACCCACACACACACACAGCCCACTATAAAAGAACGTGGAGTATGTTCACATTTTATTGACATCTACAAATCATGAGTTTAAGAAGACGAGCTTTGTTTACCCATCATCCTAGAGATCCAAGAAATGCGACTACAGAAGAACATAGAGAGATAGTTAGCCGAGAAGAACATGGCGAAATGACCATTACCACCAGTTTTGAAAGAGTTATTGAAGATGAAGCGGTGTTAATAAGAAGTACAGAAGAACTCGCGGAACAACTACGCCATGATGTGCGAACAGAAGAGGATAGAAGAATGCGAAGTGAACAAGACAACAACAACAGAATGGAGGTCGTACAAGAAGATAACGAGGACGACACCCGTGATGGGGAAGAAGACAGCGGATGGTTAACTAGTAGACCTCCCACAACTACAACCACCACCTCGACTGTAGATACTCCAAGTATAACGACTTCGGGTGAAGAAAGAGTAGAAAAAAGATGCCGACACACAGACGAGATATCACGCCTCAACGAACAAATTATCGACATGAGGGGAGCGATGTTGGGAATGGAGACGACGATGCACGGGATGGAAGAGGAGATTGCCAGACAAAAGAAACTACGACATAGTGAAGAAAAAATAAAACAATGTAGTATCTGCACGGACCAGGAAAGCTTATACGCGGTACTACCCTGTGGACATCTGTGTATGTGCAAGGATTGCTGGGTCCAACTGACGTGTGAAGGAGCAATGTGCCGATGCATTGACGCCGGAGAGTTGCATTTCAAGATAAAGTGCCCCATATGTAGAAAACATGTAGGAGGCGTGAAGCGAATATACCGCGCCTAAGTGTCTCGTATGACACTATCAAAGGCCCTTTTCAGGGCCAACCCATCTTTCCGAAAGAGAAAACTTCTTTCATAAGCACACCAAACTAACACCAGCTCCAGCATCCTTTTTCCCCCAAAAAATTTTTTTTCAAAAAAAAAAAAAAAAAATCTTCGTACACAAGATCAACAAAATTTTATTTTTGAGGTAGAGGGTCGAGTGAGGTATCATATTGAAGCTGACGTGAAATGCTTCACATTGATACCTCACTCGACCCCGTTGGCCCACTAGGGGCTCCTCTAACGCCAAAAAGGTTATTTTGAAGATAAATATCAACATCTGGTGTACGAAGATTTTTTTATTTTAGAGGTAGTGGGTCGAGTGGGGTATCAAATTGAAGCTGACGTGAAATGCTTCACATTGATACCTCACTCGACCCCATTGGACCACTAGGGGCGCCTCTAACCCCCAAAAAGGGTATTTTGAAGATTGAAGATTGATATCAAAAATATCAAGATATCAAAATAGCCTTTTTGAGATTAGAGGCGACCCGATTGGTCCATTAAATTGAAGGTGACGTGAAGGAGCATCTGATAGACTGGGTGTGGGCTTGAATTAGGGTAATTCTGCGCATGCTCGAAGATGATATCAAAAATATCAATCTTCAAAAATAGCCTTTTTGGGGTTAGAGGCGTCCCTAATGGACCAATCGGGTCGAGTGAGGTATCAAATTGAAGGTGACGTGAAGGAGCATCTGATAGACTGGGTGTGGGTTGAACTATCAGCATTCTGCGCATGCGCAATCTTCAAAATATCCTTTTTTGGGGTTAGAGGCGCCCCTAGTGGTCCAATGGGGTCGAGTGAGGTATCAATGTGAAGCATTTCACGTCAGCTTCAATTTGATACCTCACTCGACCCACTACCTCTAAAATAAAAAAAATCTTCGTACACCAGATGTTGATATCGATATTAAAAATAGCCTTTTTGGAGCTAGGAGAGCCCCTAGTGGCCCGATGGAGCCGAGTGAGGTATCAATGTGAAGGTGAGATGAAGGGCTATCTGATGGATTGGTGTGGGTTGAACTATCAGCATTCTGCGCATGCGCAAGAATGGAAATAGACGTTTTTGGAGCTATTTGACTATTAAAAAAAGGAAAAAAATGAACACTAAGCATTTTTTTAATTACTATTTTTTTATTAACACACAATGAACGTATTCACAATTGAATTTAATACAATTATATGTAAGTATTGAATTTTTTTAATACAATTAACAGTGAAAAAACTCTGAATTTTTGTAATACAATCTCTCCAGATCAATACACGTTTTCCTTGTTCTCAATAGTTCGTCAACAAGACTTGTTTGAATTCATCATCATCTTTCTGTCCTTGGTGGGCATAGATGTACGTCACAACCTCTTCACGTGGGATTTTGGAAGGACAAGCCGCTACCATTGCCAGGGCAATTTCCGTCTCGGTCACAGCCTGTAGTGCTTCAGTGAGGTCCGCGTATGAGGCTACCAGAGAGTTCAGGTGAGGTCTGATGAGCTGCAGGACTGTGTCAATGTACTTCTGATATATATAGCTCGACACTTGGTAGGCCAGAGTTTGACTAATTGTACTGGCAAGACTCTGCAACTGCCGCCACGCCGTTAATTTCAATGTGACACCTTGAGGACAAGCCACCAGCTCTTGCGTATCTAAGCGTTTTCGCCATTTTCGAATATGCACGAGGAGCTGGTCGTTGAAATAAGCACAACTCACATAGATGTCGTCACCCACATGAAATTTAGCTTCGTCATTTCCCTGCTCACGAATAACCGCATCGATGGCGTAATCAAGGGCCTCCAGTTTTTGCCAGGTGTCCAAGTTCAGGGCAATATGCTTACCAGGTCTGTCGTTAAAGCCCGCTGCATTAAAATGCACTTCTTCGTCTTTGACACTCACCGTCAAATAAGGTGAAAGCTCCCAAATGTCCTTGTGGGCTGTCTGGTGAGCCGCTTCGATCAGATTGTTGATGTCCTGAACAGGCAGAGGAAGTTCTTGTTTCACAGACACTTGCTGGGGTACTACTGGCGCCTCATTCACTGGTATTACTAACGGTGTTAGACGGGGACGTTTGGGGCGTCCAGCACGTTTAGCAGGTGTACTCTCGGGGGTAGTGTGCGTACGTTTGCTGGCTGTACGCTCTGGGGTAGTGTCCATCACTAAGATATCTTCATCTTGTATAACGGCGTCGTCGGCTTCAAGTAGATCTGCTAGTTCGGCATTTCCAGTGATCTTCAACGCCGTCACGAAGGCTAGAAATCCATAGTAGGTAAATTGCTGTACCTCATGGATGAGGGCTGTGTTTTGTGCTGAAGGGGTTTTCTCCGCCATGATTTCTTCGACACGCTGTTCCAGGAGTATGTTTTCCTCCGCCATAAGGAAATCACATAATTCATCCACATGCTCCATCTCATCAATCAAACGAACACGGTACTTGGCAAGCCTGGCTAAAAATAATGATGATGACGTCATGACTATGGGCTGTGAAAAACTATTACGGAGTAATAGTCTAGTGAATTGGCACTGGTAAAATCGAAAAAAAGTAAATGGGTCTCTCTACAGCTGATACAAGTAGGCAAACTGGCTGGATGGCTGGCTGGCTGGCTGGCTGGCTAGAGGTGAATCAAGCAGGCAGGCTGGCAGAGAGAGACAGGCAGGCAGGCTGGTCAGGTCAAGTAAGTGACAATGGTACGCAGAGTAATGCATTGAATACACCCTTTCCCTAAAAATGGACTCCTTTTATAGCCAATTGAACCTCATTTGCATATTTTCAAAAGGGTGGACAACCACAGGCCGCCATTTTGAAACACACCACCCCTAACACACACAAACAAGCCGCCATTTTGAAAATATGCAAATGAGGGCTGGGGTGAGGCAAGTGCAATTGTCCACCATTTTGAAACCGACCACCCCTAACATACAAAAACAAGCCGCCATTTTGAAAATTAAGCCACCCTGAGGGAAAAACCCAAAGACCTCATTTGCATAATGTGCACAACTACAGGCCGCCATTTTGAAACCGACCACCCCTAACATACAAAAACAAGCCGACATTTTGAAAATATGCAAATGAGGGCTGGGGTGAAACAAGTGCAATTGTCCACCATTTTGAAACCGACCACCCCTCACATACAAAAACAAGCCGCCATTTTGAAAATATGCAAATGAGGGGTGAGACAAGTGCAATTGTCCACCATTTTGAAACCGACCACCCCTAACATACAAAAACAAGCCGCCATTTTGAAAAACCCAATGACCTCATTTGCATAAACTCATTTGCATCAACTCACGCATGCGCACACACACCATTCCACCCCAAAAATAAATTCTGCGCATGCGCAGTGACGCGCTAATTACTCCAAAGACTTGCTACCTACTACTGACCTTCTGAGCTGAAATATACGAAAGGAATCGATCTACTCTCGGCGAGTGTTAACATGGATCACCTATCAATCAGCAGATGTGATATGCCGGAACAGTCGATTCATTCTCGCGGATCAATTAACAAATTGTATGTCATGAAACTTACGCTACGACATCTAATTTGGGTCGGATTATATGATGATATACCATATATTCGGGTTTTGTATTTTTGATCAATGTTGGTGGAGACGGTGACAAATCACCACAGCCAAGACCGGGATATATCGCAAATGCACGCCTGAGCAATGATATATCTGTATATACAGCGCATATCCCTGATAGACAAGTATCATTATCAAAACCTGTTTTAGATTGAGAAAACTCATGAAAATTGTCGGTCTAACCCGCCACAGTGACCAGGTCGCTTTGAGCAATAAAAGGCAGGTTCGTGAAGTTGATATGTTCATGGACATTTGCATTGAATGCACTGGCATTGCACCATTTAAACCCAGTTTAACTTATATCAGGTGTAATTATTTCAACAACACATTCATTGGGAAAATGCTCCTTTTTAACGTACAAAGAATTCGATTCCACTATTGAGAATTCAAATATTACATGTGACACGGAGTGCATATTCTTAGAGGGAATATGTTCCATCGAATATCCTCGAGAAATTGAGAATGTTGCGAACCTTCTCTAACGTACCGAGAACGTATATGCAAATAAAACGATGCACCACACTAAAATTTTCGAACGCCTGACGCGTCCTTTGGTGGTCTTACCTTGTGTATCGATGTTTCAAATGTCAACACTAATGTTCTCTTCATATACGAATTTTCCCTTATATACGGGTATATTCAACATAGATTTTCTGATGTGCGGTGCCTTTACTATATAAACACCAGGGTGGACGTTTAAAATGCGACTAAATGAAAAAAAAATAATCAGCTTTTGAACACTCCTGCTCTAATTTATTCAAGAACACAAAAAATGGTCAAAACCTTTTACACTGGAACAGATTTTGGTGATCTAAAGTGGAACTTGTTTAGTGTGCAAGCAGCCAAATGATTCACCCAGGTTTGGAGGAAGGTATGGCTTCACCCAATCTGATTAAAACTCAGACTTAATAACCGCTCCTCTATCGGACACGTCGCTAAAGATCTGGGACAGTCTGTAACTTAAACCTGTCGCGCATGTCAGACTGGCGACCAAACACAGTCCAACTTCAACGGGCAAATAGGTGTCTATCCGGTTATTTCTTTGGAGAACGAGGCGCAGAAAACCCAGGCGGCTGACGAAGTTCTTGCTCTCCATGAGCAATCACCGAAGATTATTATTTGCTCGGATGGGCACCTATTTGCCCGTTGAAGTTGGACTGTGATTGGTCGCCAGTCTGACATGCGCGACAGATTTAAGATACACTGTCCCAGATCTTAATTAGCGACATGTCCGATAGAGGAGCGGTTATTAGGTCTGAGTTTTAATCAGATTGGGCTTCACCACCGTAAACCTTCCGTTGCGTGCAGCACACCGTGCTCTTAGTTAATCAATCATTAAGACCGTAATAGCTGTCCGAATACCACACAATTGTTAAATAAGCTGTACATCAAACATTGATTGATGCGTATAACGGTAGCGTAGTAAAGCTATTTCGCATGATCAGTGCACAGCATGAAGGTTCGTTCGTGTATATATATAAAATATGGTAATGCAGAATAACAAAGACAGCCAACAAGAAATAGCAGGCAACAATGCCATGTATAACAGCAATGTCGTTAGAGACGTAATACCTTATACGGTATTGTGTTCGTACCGCAGTAACCTGCTCATTGTAAGTGATGTATATTCCGATACAACTTTGAAACCATTGTAATCATTGAATGGAAATATAAACAAAAAATATCTTCAAGAAATGATTGGAGACGAAGTTTTAATTGGAGAATGTGCAAACTGCTTATTCTGCAAAATAAGTATTATTTGTAGTATTATTTGCGCAGGAAAAATTTGGCAGATCAGAATTCGCAGGTGTATCCATTTGTTTCTATTTACCACCCGTTGTTTCTTCCTCAGTGGACTAGGGACTGTCAGTATGAACGTGTGTCAACAATGATGACAAAGAATGAAGTCACCCAGCCTTGTACACGAAAAATATCTATCGAGTATTACCCGGTTTCTATGTTATGAGCCTTACATCCGGAACTTCTATATATAACCTAATCACATATACTAATGAGCGGATTAGGCACAAGGTAAATGCGTTGAATATTTCATCCCCTCTCCTTGGTTTGTTTTCACATGTCTCCGTCGGATGAAGTATCGGATATTATCGCTCCACAATAATTGAGACACACGATCAGCAACATTTGCGTACACTTCGCCATCCATAAGATGGCTTGCGAATCGTGTGTCGCCCTTATCGCGGAGCGATATCCGGTACTTTACCGTATACTGTTCGGTCTTCATCCGGCAGAGAACAGACTCGAGAAATCTGATAAATTACAGGTTTTTCATACCACTTCTGAAACAAATATTGCCTGAGCTAATGAATAACTTCCGTATCATACAAGAGATGTTGTAGGTCTGTAATTTTGAAGAAGTAGAACAGCACATGACTTGAAAATGGCGGGTTACGTTGGGGTTACGAGAGAGAGAGAGAGAGAATTAAGGTTTAACGTCGCATCGTTGGGGTTACGAAGGTAGATTTTACCTCATTGGCTGACAACATCACGTGGGGTTGTTTTCGGGGGAATCCACGTTATAGTTGCCGAAAGTAGGCTGAGAATCAATACACACGATCCCAGGGTTAATCTTACCGCGTATAGATGACCCAGATGGTTACATGTGTGCGCAAATGTAGGATTCACTCAATGATTTGTACAAAGGGCAAGCTTCGGGGACGAAACGTCCACCAGCAGAATCTCATCATACACAGAAAACAATTAAACGCAGCATTAAAAGTGTGGTAGGAAACGATGGCGACGTGCTGAGAATACGTTATAACACCCCACAGCATACTGACTGCATATTTCTAATATCATCACAAGAACTAAAAGTGATCCCTGTGATGATTTCTATACCAGCCATGCCTAGTGATCCCTGTGATGATTTCTATACCAGCCATGCCTAGTGATCCCTGTGATGATTTCTATACCAGCCATGCCTAGTGATCCCTGTGATGATTTCTATACCAGCCATGCCTAGTGATCCCTGTGATGATTTCTATACCAGCCATGCCTAGTGATCCCTGTGATGATTTCTATACCAGCCATGCCTAGTGATCCGTGATGATTTCTATACCAGCCATGCCTAGTGATCCCTGTGATGATTTCTATACCAGCCATGCCTAGTGATCCCTGTGATGATTTCTATACCAGCCATGCCTAGTGATCCCTGTGATGATTTCTATACCAGCCATGCCTTGTAGTGTATCTGTCCATGTGGACACCTTGAATGACCTGACCAAACGGCTCTTAGCACCGGCTTGAGCGGTATTAAATACAAATATTTCAAAGCGATGATGTAATTGCTCTATCAAGTCATCTATTGGAAAACGATGTACTATGTGGTCGCCAGATAGACAATCTCATATAGTATTAATAGAATGCAAGTTTATACTCAGAACAAACAGCAATTATCAGTCGCACCAACAGCCACTCCTATTTGAGAGACAACCCGAACATTCTAATAAATGTTCAGTTGTTACTGATGACATGGTGTTTCGCGGGACCACCTTCAATATTGGAAAGTTAGTGCCGGTGTGATGGATATAAGAATGTCGTGGTGATTACTGTCCCTTTTCATATCCTTTTCTATTGCAACCAAGGACGGACACTTGTCCCCAATGTGGAAAAAGTCTCCTAGCTGGGTTAGAAGATAGCGGACAGACACTCTTAGCCACCGGACATTCTTAGCCTCCACACCGGCTAAAATAATAATGCCGGCATGTGTATACGTATGGGACCAGTGAGCAGATTAGATTTTCATGTTATTATTATCACGATGATAGCAGGTGAATCCCTGTAGATATAAAGGCTGACATAAAAACCTAGCGAGTTTCTTTCACGCAATATAGGACGTAGACCTGCCGTCCTGTGCCCCAATACACACTCCAACGATTGTTACAGGAACAGATTTCTGGAAGAACCCACTCTGTTCCCAAGGGCGTCGTCAGGGAAGTCGATGGTTCTCTCAGTTTTTTCTGGACGGCTTTGTGCGTACAAAGGGGTACCAAGACAAAGGAATCATCCACGCGATTACAGTGAACTCCTGTCTATGAGTATAACTTAACCAAAACCAGAAAGAGACTTACGAACTTGTACATAGCGATTCTTATTTACTTCTATTTATATCTCCTACTAATCTCTCATTGTTATTTATTATTTATTTATTTATTTATATATTTAGCCATGGAAAAGATATTCAATAAACAAAGAAATGTACCGCGAAATTCAAATAAAACATTGAGTTGATGGGCCGCGAAATCCGAATGGGAAACGGCCCTTAAACTACAATTTCAATCAATAGAGAGTTTCTTGAAAGAGAATCAGTCAACATATTTCAACGACGCCAGCAAGGTAATATGTATTAGACTCGGTTTAGCCCCATGTATTCTGGTATAGCAAAGTCTGTGGCGATATATTGGGGTGCTAGGATGGGATTGTCGCAAAGCCCAAGTTACATGTGTCTGGAGGGTGCTAGGATGGGATTGTCGCAAAGCCCAAGTTACATGTGTCTGGAGCTGTAATCATATGGCATACAGATGCATGTCTATAACTTATTTTCCTACTCAGTGGTAGAGAAATTATGAAGATAACAAGTGTTGAAGTCAAATTAACTTGAAGGAGTCTTAAAGTCTTGAAGTGAGATATCCAGTTGCAACTAGGTCAACTTAACTGAATATTTCATTCATTTAATGACGTAGATCTTTTTTAAAACTTCCCTGGAATTAGAAACTCGGGAAACTTACCACACACTAGAAATATTATAGAGATGTGTGGAGTTCGAATCAGCAATTCATCAGGTTCCTATAACGCCTTGTACGGTACATTACAGTGATATTGCATCAACAGATTCATATGAAGGAAATGATAAAGTGGTACAAATTACAACCTGTATAGTCGTTTTGCATGAAACAACAGTTTAGGTGGCTGCTGTTCACAACAGACAAATTTGTGATCCAGTTCGAACCGAATTTACTAATACTGTGACTCAGCTGGGCCGTTTTAGTTTAACGGTGATAATCCATAGATAATCTGTTATCGATACCATAAGATCTCCAATGTCTGTCTGTCCGTATTACAACTCGAGAACCACTTGACATAATGCATACGCTTCATTTGTAAAGCAATACTTTCAAAGGCCTAATTTTTGGCTTTGCAAAGATCACCGAAGCAAAATCGTAAATTATTCTTGTAAAGTGAAACCATGAATCCTGCCTTTACTGGTGAGCAGTGTTGG
This sequence comes from Hanleya hanleyi, assembly GCA_036873755.1. Lineage (NCBI taxonomy): Eukaryota > Metazoa > Mollusca > Polyplacophora > Lepidopleurida > Hanleyidae > Hanleya > Hanleya hanleyi. Next base: position 13,530 of record JAVTVY010005663.1, on the reverse strand, counting down.
CAGAATGCAATGGCCTTGACTTTACACAGTTACAACCATTGAATCATTATGGTACTTGACATATCTCCTATTTAATCTTCTTGGTGACCTGACCTATTTATATGTATATTTATAAGAATATCTCGTATCAGTAGCTCAGTTGTATTATTATTGGATAATCGTGACTAACTATTATGTGTTCCGCTTACTCAATGTATCTCGATTTATTTTGAAAAAAAAATGTGTCAGTGGCGACCATGTGTTGTATACAGGGCACAATCAAACGACCATCTTGAACCATTGAAAAGTGCTCGTCTAAGAACACAGTTTGCCTTCTCGAAACAAAATGGATAGGAGTGTGGTTTGGAACATTTCATGTGAAGAGCGACCAGTGGTAATGAACAGCATCAGTATGTAGTTTCAGATGTTGTAGTTTCAGACTAACATACAGGAAGGATAGTTTTCCAGGGGGGGGTTTAACCTGGGTCGTAATGAGACAAATCAATACGTGTATTCTAAACAACAAGCGGGGAGATTGTTGTCGGCAGGATAGATGATGCATGCTTGTACATTGCATGTACACACACTTGGTGTCACATCTTAACAATGACAAGAGATAACCACAGAGAAATATATCATATATAAATATGATACTACAAGCACAGTTACAAGCAATGTGTTTTATAAAGTATCATGAGATGATACAGATAATAACAAGGAATCATTACTAACATATGCAGCTAAATAAATCTGTTGCAATTAACAGGGGCCGATCAGTACTGTGGACTGTGAAATTACAATGTTGCACTGAACCGATGCCTATGAGAACTACGGACTACAAAATGCATATATTGCAATCAGCAGGGGAATATCAGTGTCATGGGCTGCGAAATTAATAAGTTGCAATCAACAGGTGTATATTAGCTCCATGGGTTTCGGAATGAATCTGGATTGCCGAACGAATCTAGTTTCCATAAGAAGTGAACCCGATAGACACCTAACAGGGGAAAATGGCATGGGCCTGGTATTAGTACTACGAGTTGCGGATTTTTGTTGTAATAACAAGCTATTAGTAATAGCAATATAATCGACCCAGTTCTGGAGAAATAAGCTTCAAAATAATATCAAATATGTCAACGAACTCAATGAAAACTGAAAATACAGATGCGACTGATACCTCATTGGAGAGCTTCCGCAAATATAATTCCGCATATTATTATCTTGTGCCTGGTGACCAATCAATACTTTAGTTCAGTTCACCACCAGTAATGTTAAAGGCTCAGTGAAACTCCGTTAGAATCAAATGCTTGGACACATTGTATGTCTAGGTTACACACAAAACGAAATCTTTTTGAGTTTGCCCATGATCCTCGACAGCTGGGTGCAAAATAAGTCCAGCTGTTATTTATGCTTCGTTTAAGCAAGTTTGGTGATTATGCCACAAATCCCACTCCCCCCACATGCACATCTCCGAGTAGGACTAAATGAAGCCAAGAAGTTATAAACAACTACAAATGGTTCCTTCAGAGATTGTCTTCCACGGTCATCATCCCATAATTTGTATCATTGGAAGAAATAAGTATTTGGAGCGTTAGTTAGATGACATGATAGCCTTTTCAGGTCACACATAATAATTAGCGGAAATAACTATAGAGGAAGCCAAGACAAGAAGATTGGTTAATTACATGTAGGTAAAAGAGCTTGTCATGTAAAGTGTAGGAGAAACGACCGGCATGTGGATGTGTGCATGCTAGAAAGATGTCATCACCACGGGGAAGATATACATGAACGGAATGGACGCGTCAAAGCATAATTACAGGCGATATCATGTAAACTGGAAAACAGATTGGATGTCGTGTTGAAAAACGAAATCTTGTCAGGAATGTTGAAATTATCTTTGCTCGGAGTAAATAAACCAAAGCTCTGTGATTACAAGCGTCTGGTCCGTCATTCATAATTCAGCCGTCGTCCATTAAAGACAATACGCGTCCATAATCCAAAAACCTATTCCATATTCCATATAACAGCATTAGCACAAAATTCAAAAGACAGTCATAGTATACATAAACATCGGCTAGTTCCCTGCAAGAGAGAAGCGGTTAACAGTTTCCAATGATGCCGGCAAGACATCATGATGTTCCAAAAATATCAAATCCGTATCGCTGATCAGTATTCTTATTCCATATGATATTCGTTGTAAAGTCGTTATCTAGACAATGATGTTTCTCAGTCACGCTTTGACTGTGACTGTTCATATGAGTAGCACGAGAATCTTAAAGTACATGGATTCATACGGCCCCTAGCCCCGGGTTAAACGAACTTAGACACAAGTTACGAAACGCAACGCCATAGATCTTGCATGCTACGCTCGTATTTTGCTATCAGCATGAGATATGTATACGCCAAATTTGAGAAACTTTGAGTGGAGGCGCTTGGCGGTATAGCCCTGTTTTATAAGTTTATGCAATAATGTTTTGTGACGTTGATTAAAATCGTCATATTTAACACAGGATCTAGCAAATGCTACTGGGCGATATATGTATACGCCATATGCAGGTCCCACTGGAATATTATTGTCCAGAAAGGGATAGTTTACGATGTCGAAATTGTAATCATCTCTTTTGTGATAAAGTCGAGGCTGCTACCCAGTACATCTGCACAGCATTATGATTCTAACCCCATCCCCCTTCTCATCCCTCCGGTCTAGACACACTGACATTTTGACAGTCTTGCCATTTCCCCACTGTTCACCAATAGTCGTTCCGAGGTTACACTGATTGGTTCTATAAAGTAGGTCAACCCGTTACCAGTAATCAATGTTATCCATCATGGTCTTGATGGTCATTTGTCCCTCACTCTGTCCAACTTACCGTATATCACAGCGACGGAGCAAAAGGGCAAAAGTATAAACTGACATATAAAAAGGGATACCGGCACCCAATGACTTACACCATAGAGACAGTTCGGTTCTTGTTTCTTTCCTACAAAGAATTATCTGTCTCTTTATTTCTGCCATAAACTTCGTGTTTGATCCGTGCAGTTTGTTGGAAATTATTTACCTGTAGAGCGAGACGTGGTTACCATAGCAACATAGCAAAAATCTTTTTATGTTTGTGCCCCCTCGATATGGATCTATGTGGATTCTTGCTAATGCAGGTACTTGCCTGAAACTTATAACAAAGGTTATAACCGTGCCGGGTGGAGCACAAGGACAAAAAATTAGTATATCATCTGTAACTGTCTCAATCAATAATATATCAAAGATTTCCATTAAGCATAACGCAATTACTCTAGTACTTTGTAACTCTGAGTGTCATTAATATCTCGTTAGCATCTCGATCGGTTATTTAACATATGCAAACAATGGTATATGTTTGACATATATATGGGGTTATACCGCTATATACAGAAACGTAATCACCTCAGCATTATACTGATCTATTTCTAGATATATCTAGGCACAATTATACCAGGACTTACAACTGACAGATAACGTCTAAACAATCAGTGTTCAGTCTCCATAAGCCCTTTGATAATTGAATTGAAGCAAAATCTGTGGGGTTTGCAGACCGTAATAATTGATTTTGGGGGTATTAGGACAATATGCACACATATACGTGCAACGACCTGTACATGACATGTATTGACATAGAATATGTGCTTCCTGTTGATGATAATCGGATAATCCAACCCCAGCTATTGACACAGTGTTGCCTCAAACGCCCTGGAGTTTTCTTCCCACCCAAGGTCGGAGCAAACCCACATAGCCTTTCATGGAGAATAAATCTTGACCAAAGTTTTTTGATCGTTCCTACATGAATTACGCCATAAGATTGGCTATAGTTACTTTCAGACATTTGCAACTATCTACGGTTGCTCAAGTACAGAATCGTTATCATTCGTTCAACCACGGTAGGTCATGAACATACTTTTTCAGGCTACACATTTGTCTTCTTTAATTATTCACTCTAGTTCATCTTCTTAGTTTAATGTTACAGCGTTCCTTGTCAAATTTATACCCACTTTTACGGTCTCATTTTAATTGTTTTATTTTACTGTTATCTTTTTGTCTCTATCTCACAGATAGGATAGATTTGCTCCGGAGCAAGAGCCATCAATATTATTACAAAAGTTACGGTCGCATACGTAAAACCAAAAATTCGTTTATTTAATTTTGTAATTAAACCTGTGTTTTGGCACAAAATGCCCAAGATAAAGCTCAGTGTCAAAAGTTACGTTAAACAAACTCTTCATATGTAAGTATGCAACGTTTAGTAGTGTAAAAGGGGGATTTTGGTCCACTGTGGACCTGTGTTCATGTTGCGTTTTACCTTATAGAGAATCAGTAAACTCTACTATAATGTGGTGTAACATGATAACTCCAGATTTGGCAAGACTAAAACGCTAGCGCGAAGGTACGTATAGAGAGAATGTTATTATAGGCTCAGATGGGTATCGTGTTACTGCCTGAAGACTTGGCTATAGGTTACAGTTCAAGGTGCAAGGTGTAGGCAGGGTGCAGTCTGCATGTGAATGGTTTAATCCTCGAAACTTAACTTAAAGTTAATAGATATATCAGATTTAATAAGAAAAGATTCGTGCAAGACAAAATGTGTAGTGCATGAACATATAATTTAATCGTAACAAGTACTAATAAATGTCTTTACCTTGACCTGTATTTTACCTATGATGAGGTTATCGTCCACCGTGTTTCACTTTAACCTGTATTTTGCCTTTGCCTTTGATGGCTGCCTGCATGCAAAAAGGCAAAATTCAGACTTCAGTGGCTTATGGCACTTCTTCGGACTACTAATGTTCCATATTTACCCGAATTCAGTACGTGCGACATCAGCAGCAGCTCCATAGTTCCACAGTGGGTCAGAAGTCTCCCTTTCACACTACTACGTTTCTCAAAGGTAGCATCTGAAAACAAATCCTACGCTGAGGGAAGTTTTCTTTCTAATTTGATCTTATTGGGTTCATTTCTATATACCCTTTATGCACAGTGTTAAACTTAGTGGAAAATTCGAAATGGCGGCCTCAAAGTCGTGTTTCGATGTTTTTTTAGCGTTCCCGCATTCCTCTTGTCCTATAGTGCATGCAACAATAATTCTTCAACATATTAACGAAAACATAACAACACTTTGTCTGTCAGAACCGGTATATATAGGCAAACAGAGAGGCATGAACAATTTTCTCGCTGATATGGATATGATGACTCTTTTCTTTTACAATACAAAAGTGAAAATCTCTCTGTTGAAATGTACCATCGTTCTGACGGTTTTAGCTAACTTCGTAGGATAATGGATTGTGTTTCCACAAGTTGGAGAAATAAAGATAATTAGATACTTCCATTTTACCATTTTCTTACAGAAAATTCTCTTTCTTCTCTGCCATCAAGTGCAAATCGACGATATAAGCTCTCGTTATTGTTAAAAATATTTGACATGTAGTCTGGGACCTGGTTACCATAGCAACAGGTTTATAATGAATTTATTCCTTATTTGCCTTTTTGATATGAATCATATACATTAAATATTCTGAACTCACTAATGCACGGATTTGCCTATATAACACAGGTATATAACAATAGTACTACCAATAGAAGAAATAATAAGTGGCTCAGTTTCACATTCACAATCAATAATATCAAGGACTTTGTGAGCAACTTGAGCAAAAATATCGCTCCATCAATGGAAATATCGACTGCGTTTGACACGTGTAAATAGTGTTATTAAACTTCCGACAGATTTGCTGGCAGGCAACAATGAGGATTGTTTACAAATAAACGTTTGCATTTGCCCCTAAGCAATACCAAATTTTTCAAGGTTAAAAAGATCATTCAGAGTTATTGCCAACATTGATCTGTTAATTGGAATGAATCTCGATATGTGAGCGCAAAACCTGTTATGCTTTTATTAAAAAAAAAAAAACAAAAAAAAACCGAAAAGAAAACAAACATATATTCCCCAAATGCGCATCAACGTGTCCTCGGCAAATGTTCGCGTTCTCTGTCCTTCGTCCTTAGGGGTAAGGAAGGATTACTGAGTGAAGTGGAAAAAAAAAAAAAAAAATCAGCAAAAGAACATCCAGGACACTGTAGAAACCGAAATTTGGATAATTTCAACCCCTTTCGCTTTTTCACTCTCGTCACATTATACTAGTAAAGTCCACAGCTGATGGAAAATTCTACTTTGTTTTTCGGGCTTGATGGCGAAGTTAGTCAACTTTCGGCGTGAAAGTCTGATAGGAAAAAGAGGCTTTGTCCATTTCAACCCTATCTGGCAAGGTAATTTGGGGGTGTACCGCAAGTAGTATACATAGAGTAAAACGGTATGATAGCGTCTCACTGCGCATGCGCGAAGTGAATTTTTGGGTTGCCATAGGGGGGGTTCGCATACGTGAGTTAATTTTTTTTTAATGTGAGTGGGTGGGTTTAAAATGGCGGACGTTTGACGTCCGCCATTTTGAACCCACCCACTCACTCGGTTGCACTGATTGACCTGGGATGTGAGTGGGTGGGTTTAAAATGGCGGACTTTCTTTGTCCGCCATTTTGAACCCACCCACTCACGGGGGTGATTGAGTGCTATGTGAGTGGGTGGGTTTAAAATGGCGGACGTTTGACGTCCGCCATTTTGAACCCACCCACTCACTCGGTTGCACTGATTGACCTGGGATGTGAGTGGGTGGGTTTAAAATGGCGGACTTTCTGGGTCCGCCATTTTGAACCCACCCACTCACCGGGGTGATTGAGTGGGTGGGTTCAAAATGGTGGCCGTTTATTTTCTCTGGGACGTTGAAAGTCCGCCATTTTGAACCCACCCACTCACTCGGGTGCACTGATTTGACCTGGGAAGTGAGTGGGTGGGTTTAAAATGGCGGACTTTCTGGGTCCGCCATTTTGAACCCACCCACTCACGGGGAAAACGTATAAAAGCAGTCGATTTTTAGGGCAAGGGGTGTATTCAATTGCACTACTTTGTCGAGCACTCTGACTTACCTGACCTGACCAGCCAGCCTGCCTGTTTCACCTCTAGTCTGCTTCACCTCTAGCCAGCCAGCCAGTCAGCCAGCCAGTCATCCAGTCAGCTTGCCTGTGTTGTATGGTTTGTGAACCTTTTACTTTTGCTTAGTGTTCATTTTTTTCCTTTTTTTAATAGTCAAATAGCTCCAAAAACGTCTATTTCCATTCTTGCGCATGCGCAAAATGCTGATAGTTCAACCCACACCAGTCCATCAGATGGCCCTTCATCTCACCTTCACATTGATACCTCACTCGGCTCGATCGGGCCACTAGGGGCTCTCCTAGCTCCAAAAAGGCTATTTTGCAGATAAATGTCAACATCGGGTGTACGAAGATTTTTTATTTTTTTTATTTTAGAGGTAGTGCGTCGAGTGAAGTATTAAATGGAAGCTCACGTGAAATGCTTCACATTGATACCTCACTCGACCCGATTGGACCACTAGGGGCTGCCCTAACTCCAAAAACGGCTATTTTGAAGATTGCGCATGCGCAGAATGCTTATAGTTCAACCTACACCAGTTCATGAGATGCTCCTTCACGTTACCTTCAATTTGATATCTCACTCGACCCGATTGGTCCATTAGGGACGCCTCTAACTCCAAAAAGGCTATTTTTCAAGATTGATATTTTTGATATCATCTTCGCGCATGCGCACAATTACCCTAATTCAAGCCCATACCCAGTCTATCAGATGCTCCTTCACGTCACCTTCAATTTAATACCTCACTCGACCCGATTGGTTCATTAGGGACGCCTCTAACTCCAAAAAAAGGCTATTTTCATAGCCTTTGGACTTCGCGCATGCGCAGAAAAATCAAAATAGCCTTTATTGGAGTTAGGGCAGCCCCTTGTGGTGCAATCGGATCGAGTGAGGTATCATTGTGAAGCATTTCACGTCAGCTTCCATTAGATACCTCACTCGACCCACTACCTCTAAAATAAAAAATCTTCATTCACCGGATGTTGATAATTATCTTCAAAATAATCTTTTTTTGAGGTTAGAGGCGTCCCTAATGGTCCAATCGTGTCGAGTGAAGTATCATTGTGAAGCATTTCACGTCAGCTTCAATATGATACCTGACTCGACCCTCTACCTGAAAATAAAATTTTGTTGACTTGACGTATGAAGATTTTTGTTTTTCAAAAAAAATTTTTGAAAAAAATTTTTTTTGGGGAAAAAGGATGATGGGCATTCTGGTGTTAGTTGGTGTGCTTAGGAAAGAAGTTTTCTCTTCCGGCAAGATGGGTTGGCCCTGAAAAGGGCCGTTGATAGCGTGATACGACACACTTTAGGCGCGGAATATTTCTGCATATCGGACATTTTATTTTCAAATGGGACTCGCCGGCATCAATGCATCGACACATCGCACCTTGACACGTCAGGGTTACCCAGCAATCCTTGCATAGGCAAAGATGTCCACAAGGTAACACGGCATACCAACTTTCCTCCTCCGCACAGATACTGCATTGTGTTTTTTTCTCCTCGACACGGCGTTCTTTCTTGAGTATGGTAATTTGCGCTTCCATTCCATTCAAGGTTGTTTCCATCCCATCCAGCCCTCTCTGCATGACCATAATCTGTTCATTGAGTTGGATTATCTCGACTTGGTGGCGACAGGGTTGTGGTGTTTCTACCGCTGAAATTGTGGGAGTTTCGGCAATGGTAGGAGGTCCGGCTGTAGGGTGTTCAGTCCTTATACTTTCAGTGTAGACAGGCGGTGTCATCGTGGTTGTTGTGGGCGGTCTATTAGAATTTAGCCAGGGCAGCTCGTCTTGTTCGCCACTTTCCGTCACATCACTGTCGTTTTCTTCCATTCTGTGTATGTCTTGGTCCTGTTGTTCACTCAGTCTTCGCAGCCGGCTACTTTCTTCTGTTCTTACTTCTTCCTGCAATTGTTGTGCGAGTGCTTCGGTACTGTTGATTAACGTGGATTCATCTTCAAGTACTCGTTGAAAACTGGAGATGATCGTCAATTGACTTCCATCTTCTTCTTCTTCATGGGCAACGATTTCTCTGAGTTCTTCTGTCTGAGCAATTCTCGGGTCTCGAGTCGGATGATGTGTAAACAGAGGGGCGCGTCGTCTTCGAAAACTCATGATGGTGTATTGGTGAATACATATCAAAATTATAGGCTTTTTATAGTCTAGTGGGCAGGTGAGTACAAAATGGCCGTGATGTACAGTCCTCCATTTTTAACCCACCCACTCACCGGCGTCAGTGAGTGCGAGATATAGGCTCACCCACTGTATAGTGATTGGGTGGGTTCAAAATGGCGGTCAATCCACAGACGCCATTTTGAACCCACCCACTCACCGGTGTCAGGCAGTGCAAGAATCCCACTGTGCTGTGTATGTACCCCTTGTCCCAAAGCATTAAATTTCTTATGATTTTTTCGATAAAACCCATTAGTGCATAATATTGCTGAAATAATGCCAACAGAAAACTCAGAGTCAATTTAAATATTTATTTGTATTGAGCAAATTACAAGAATTTCGAAGAGAAAAGAGCCGAAATAATGTCTGTCTGTCCTGGAAATCAGCTGATCAGCAATAAATCGACATCTCCGTGACCTTCAAGGAGATTTTGACATTAGGTTTTACCCGCTTTTATCACAAATCATTATAAAGAAATTGTCACACCCGGTGAACTCCTGAAACCCACATCCTACCTGTGGTGCCAAACACAAAAATTGACAAATTATACGGACTGCCACGATAAGCGTTCCGTACTGCACATGTCCGATAAAATCCCTCCAGTCGTTACAGAATGTTGATTCCACAAAACCTGTTCGGTGGCCTACATTATCGTTCAATCGCTCACCAGAACTGTAGGCCCCTATACACTTCGAAATCTGTGAAAGAATATCAATTTTCACGTTTCCTGTCGGATATCACACAAATTGATGCGTCCGCTGGAACACAGCACACTCCCTCGATTTCAGTCTACGTGTGACATGCAGGCGATGCATGATGCAGATCACATTATTCATCTCAGCGGATACCGAAATGGAACAAAGTTCCGTTATACACTGCAACAGAGAATGTTCTCCCGCTCAGAAAACACAAAATGGCTACTGAACACCAAAATTTCCCCGGATAATAAAGTCGTTCAAACCACAGCGCCATCTATACGATTTGGTGCAAGGGAGACAACTCGGACTAGACCAATTCGAAGATCATGTCCGCTATATTTAGCCTGAATGGGTATAGGGGTGATCGGGTTTTTTTATGGCTTTTACTATGAGCTATGAGGTTGATCATGTAGAATACGATGGAAAAAAATTTGAAAGTACCGCGTAGGCTTGTATATAGATCCATATAGATCCATATAGACCCATATACACTCATATACTGGGATATTAGTATGTATCAATCCATACGGGGTGGACATGTTGGAGCACTAGTGGCCCGATGGGGTAGAGTGAGGTCTTATTTTAAAGCTCTCGAGGAAATAAATAAATAAATAAATAAATAAATAAATAAATAATAAAAAATCAAAAAAATCGGCGAGTAGTAGACGAAGGGAAAATTGGAAAGTATTGACCATGCCCCAGAATACTTCATATGCATATCACGGCCTTAAGGCCTATGTAAGATGTAATCTACATCACAGTTTAGTAGTATAAAAAGCGCAATTCACCTTGTCCCTTCCAAAGAAATAAAATCGGCTCTATTTTACAGGAGTATATACGCAGGTGACGTGGGTTGTCACGTCACTTCCGGGTTTTCACTAAACACTACCTCCAAACATACAAGAGTTGCAATGTTCAACCGCCGGGGTGTTTTCCCGCCCCAGCGCCCCGCAGCGCGCGCGCGCGTCATCCCGCGTCATCCCGCGTCATCCCCGGCAGTGCGCGCGCGCGCGCGGACGCGGGTCAAAAGGTCAAAGGGTCACCTCCAGGTCAGACGGTACAATGTCCAATGAGACAATGTTGCGGTATCGCTATAGTCAGAGCTTGAGCACAAAAAAAAGGGGATTCTAGATGAACCTGGGAAAGATGGGCAGTTCCATGTGGACCAATCAGCGGTCGAGAAAAAGAGCCAATCAGCGGTCGAGAAAAAGAACCAATCAGCGATCGAACAATCAGCCAATCGAATTGGGGTATTCACGGTGTGCTTTCGCTGACGTCCGCGCCTACATCTGGGTTCTTGTACACCCGGGTAATGTTTTTCTGGACATGGATGGGTTACCTTTGGCTCCATTCTAGGCCACTGATTGGCTAATAGAACTTATAGTCATAATCTATACGTGTTGGACGAGTCTCTTCACTCCCCGTATACACGTACCTCAATGAAATGCCCGCTCCAAACCTAGACCAAAAAACACGTACTTGGTCTGTAGGCTGATTTCATTGGCTCTCTATTTTTACTATAGTGCTCTCGCATTCTAACCTTGATGGGTTACCTAGCACTGATAGTCATAATCGATACGTGTTGGACGAGTCTCTTCACTCACCGTATACACGTACCTCAATGAAATGCCCGCTCCAAACCTAGACCAAAAACACGTACTTGGTCTGTGGGCTGATTTCATTGGCTCTCTATTTTTACTATAGTGCTCTTGCATTCTAAACTTGATGGGTTACATTTTGGTCCCATCCTACACCACTGATTTCAGTTTGACTGAATCTCCGCATTGGGCATTAATGCATCAGGAATAAAACACACAAGACAGGGTTTTTTGGTGAGATCTCATTTTTTTATTCATTGAACAACAACAACGTGAGAACAACCACGTGAAAACTCAAGCCCAGAACAAGGGGCTTGTCATTAACTGAAGCCCAGAACAAGGGGCTTGTCATTAACTGAAGCCCAGAACAAGGGGCTTGTCATTAACTGAAGCCCAGAACAAGGGGCTTGTCATTAACTGAAGCCCAGAACAGCGGGCGTATGTACATTGAAATAATTCAAGCCCAGAACGGGGCTTGTCCATTGAAATGATGGGCGGCCCAGTCATAGACGAGTACATCGCGGTCCTCGGCCTGGGGGTACTCGTCAAACATCTGTACGATGGTAGATAAGGGTCTTCCCCGGCATCGATGGTACAGGTAAAACAAGCAATATTGTCCGCACACGCCACTGGTCAGGCTTTGCAACGTTTGACTGTTCCAACACCACGTCTCTGTGCCTTGATCCATGAAGTCTGTTAAATCGGGATGGAGGGTGGCAGGCCGTACGGGTCAAAGTATTCGCCCTGCTCTTCTGTCAAGTACACGGCCACCCAGTGTTCACCGGGTCGATCCATCGGGTCCGTGTTGAGAACGTAAGCAGCCGGATACATACGGTCTAATGGAAACACATCTCGGGCGAACACCCCTTGAAAGACCCTACGTGTCTCTGGGTCATTCTCCAGCACGGTGGTTATCTGGTCTGTATCCATGTTAGGTGGAGAAGTCACACAGGACGTTGCGCGCCTTGTCCACTTGAATGATGTTGTCAAACTCGGCGTAGCAGATCACATTGACGGTGGTCGCCAGGGCTCGTGCAAAGTGGATTTCCAACCGTAAGTTGCCTTGCTTGGCCAGGGCCAGCTGATGGTCGTTCTCTAAGGTGGGGGTCAAATCGAAACAGAACAACGTGTATCCGTTCGCGTAGTCCTCCCGACTGATCATATTCCCTTCGTCCTGGTTGATTTGACCGGTGGCTGTAAACAGGCTCTGATAGGCTCGAATGAAATTCCTCCGCCCAAAGTTCGGGGTTAAGGCCGTGGCTGGCACCTGTTGTCCATCCACATGCAGGGCCACAAAATTGATGCCGAAATGTTTAAAGTCAAACGGATTCTCTGGGTAGGCTCCGCTGAAACTGGTATTTTCTACACAGGCCAGGATCAATCGCTTGGGTAGTTCCCCCAGGAACAGGTTTTCTTTGTTGGCGCCCATATTTCCAGCAGGCACAGAGAACACTTTGGTTTGCACACGTCGGATAGGGTACTGGGCTGGTTTCGTTTTCAAGGCTTTCATGTGTCCCAATTGAACGGCTGGATTCGGTTTCACTTTTCGGACATACAGGACTGCGTCTTGGATGACAATCTTATAGTCCGCTACATGCCCCTCTACGTTAGTGGCCATCAAAGCGAAGGTCGGAGGCGCCCGTATCAGTCGGATTTTGATGGGGATCTTGTTCAAGAGGTACCGGTCTTGCATGAACATGTCTGCATGCAGTCGACCCATCATATCCACCGAGGCACTGTTCGCAGTGAAAGCCTTCCGTTTGTCATATCCCCATTGTCCGCCGTGTCCATGTGCTCGGCCGTGTCCCTGTAGAATAAAGCGGTTGTCAGCTGAGATTTTTTAGCCTCTCGGCCATACGACAACAGTGTCTCGATGTAGGCGCGATAGGGGTACGTGTTGGTGGAGTCACTGATGAGTTTGTCGCTGAGAAAAATATCCACCTGCTGGAACATCGAGTGCAGCCAGAGATTCGTCGGGCCCACCGTTGCTTGGTCAGCGAGTCTCGTGCCAGCTCCATTGACCACCTTGGCTTTCACATACAAGTAGGTATGGGCTAAATCCACATAGGCCGTAT
>JAVTVY010005662.1:0-41192 GCA_036873755.1 Hanleya hanleyi | reverse complement strand
GAGGTGTCATTTTGTAGCTCTCGGGGTGTAGACCCCGATTTGGGGGCTGTTCACAGCATCTGTGACGTCATTAGTGACGTCATCAGTACGAGTAGTAGCGAAAGTGTGCATTTTGGGGCAGTGAAGGAAGGTATTTGGGGTAGAGAGGGGCCATCCTTGGTCCGAATGCGTCGTGTCGGGTGTCATTTTGTAACTCGGCGTGCAGACCTCGATTTGAGGGCTGTCCACAGCATCTGTGACGTCATTGGTGACGTCATCAGTAGGAGTAGTAGCGAAAGTGTGCATTTTGGGGCAGTGAAGGAAGGTATTTGGGGTAGAGATGCTTCATCCTCGGTCCGAATGCGTCGTGTGGGGTGTCATCTTGTAGTTCTCGGCGTGCAGACCTCGATTTGAGGGCTGTCCACAGCATCTGTGACGTCATTGGTGACGTCATCAGTAGGAGTAGTAGCGAAAGTGGGCATTTTGAGGCAGTGAAGGATGGTATTTGGTGTAGAGATGGACCATCCTTGGTCCGAATGCGTCGTGTGAGGTGTCATCTTGTAGCAACGCTCACCAACGCCATTCTTAATGCTTCCACCCCTAGGTGAAATAGCTCAGAAGCTCTGATATTCCATGGAATTGTCACTAATTCTTCGAAATGCAGTGACGCCCGTCGACGCCCGTCGACGCCCGTCGTTACACCTTAACACTCTAACATAACACCATGATTTAGACCGGACAGAGAACAACAACAGCAACAACAACAAGGATCGCACATGAGAGAACAACAACAACAAGAAGTTTTTTTTCATATAGTTTATTCTCCCCAATGTTGCATCATACCCACGCTGGGGGAGCCGCGTTGGGTATATTTACAATTCAAGAATATTCTTGTCCAATCAGAGGCCACCATTTGCATCTGTCATATTCGTTCCTGTCCGTTAGATGTATTCTTGTCCAATCAGAAGTCTCCATTTCAGAAAGTTCCATCTTCGGCCATGTTCGCTCTGAACCGTTTGTTCTAATCGTCATCGGACAGGCCAGGATACCGTTGAGGAAACATATCCTCAGATAGTTGTTTGTGCATTCTGAGTATCTATCAGTGCATGGGTGAATACTTTCATCCGATGGGGGTGGTGGGTCAGCTTAACCACGAAGAATGTAACATTGGTGACCCTCTCCACTATCCACTTGGTGTTGGGACGCTGTTCATAGGCCCATTCTAAGGGATCTACAGTGTCCAGTTGGGCCAGCATCGTCTCTAGCGACGCCCGATTGGTGATTGTGAAAGGATGGTCGTACACTGGGTTGATGGCACTGGAATAGAAATAGCACAATTCGCGCGTCATCTTATGGCATAAGATGTAGCCAAATGCTACATTTAATGTGAAGGACGTAGGTTGGTCATTGAAGATGGCTTCCACATAGCTGCGTAGACGGGCGAGGTCGGTCAGTCGGAAATTGTACAAGTCCAATATAGGGCGATGACGGTGGAAGCAGTGTCGGATCATGGACCAATGGCGTCGATACATCTCACTCACTGGATGATCTTCGGGTAAGAGATCGCTGGGAACATCCACCGCATCTTCCAGAAAATGTTCGTTGTTGTCAGGCGTATGACTGGAAACAGTGATGCCAGGGACCGGCTGGATATCTAGGCTCTTCTGAGCTGTGGGTATAGGCGGGCTCTCCGTGATCGCATCATCAGTGGCATTCTCCTCCCCGGGTTCATCTTCAGTGCATCTGTCCCTCCTGGGTACCTCTTTAGTGGAAAGTTGTCCCTCATGCCGTGGTGACGGACCATGAATCAAACGCTCATGCCGTTTTAACTGACTGGGTCGTTTGAAGAGTTGACCACATTCTTCGCATGGACGCTTGGATGGCCCATGAATTGAACGCTCATGGCGCTGTAATGATCTGGGCGCTGAAACGACAGTGTAGGCCTACATATCGTACAGCTATACCGGGCGGTTCCATCGTGCTTGGTAGCCTCATGGCGGCGCAAGTCGTGCCGGCGAGTGAATGATTTCGAGCACGTAGTACAAGTGAACATCTTGGTGGTTGACAGAGTGACTGATGAAACGGCCAGGCCGTTTCTTTTTTATAGCAAGCTAGCTGTTGATCTATTTTTAGCACAATCAGTTCTAAACTAGGGGAAAACCCCTATCACCTCTAGCCAAAAGGGCTAATATCGGTCCCCGGGCTTATTGGGATCTGCCTATCAAGTCAAGGGGGTGATGTGAATAACAACAAGTTCAGCAATGTTCATACAGTTTATTATCCCCAATGTTACATCATACCCAGGCTGGGGGAGCCGCCCTGGGTATGTTTAGTATGTTTGCATTCGAAATATCAAACACCGTGTTTTATTATTCAACGCATCGTCACATCAGGCACAAGTGTTTAACGAGCTCAAGTCAACGATCAGCATGTAGACATAGAGAGTATGTACGGCATGTTGTGGTATTCATCAGTGCATGGGTGACGCATTCACCCGATGGGTTGATTGGTCGTCTTGGTCACGAAAAAAGTAACATTGGTCACCCTCTTTACCACCCATTGTGTGTTGGGTCGTTGTTGTTGGGCCCATCTCAAGGCATCCAATTGTTCCACTTGGTCCAGCATCATCTCTAGTGACCTTCGGTTAATGATGGTAAACGGTTGGTCGTACACTGGGTTGAAGGCACTGGAATAGAAATAGCGCAATTCACCCGTCATCTTATGGCATAAGATGTACCCAAATGCTACATTTAATGTGAAGGCCGTAGGTTGGTCATTGAAGATGGTTTCCACGTAGCTGCGTAGACGGGTGAGGTTGGTCAGTGGGAAAATTGTAGATATCTTGAATAGGGCGATGACGGTGGAAACAGTGCCGTGTCATGGACCAATGGCGCCGAGAGATGTCACTCTCTGGATGATCTTCGGGTAAGAGATCGCTAGGAACATTTATGGGCTCGTCCAGAAAATGTTCGATGTATGACGTATGACTCCAAACCGTAACGGTGGGGTCCGGCCGGAAATCCAGGCTCTTCCCAACTGTAGGTATAGGCGGGCTCTCCATCATCGCATCACCAGTGGCGTTCGTCTTCCCGGGCTTATCTTCAGTGGGTCTGACCTTCCGCGGCTCCTCTTCAGTAGGAAGTTGTCGCCAAAACCGTGGTGACGGACCATGGATCAAACGCTGATGCCGTTTTAACTGACTGCGTCGTTTGAAGAGTTGACCACAATCCTTACATTGTTCCGTCGCGTCCTCGTAGAATGAACGTTCGTGGCGCAGTAAAGCATCTTCCCGATTAAATGACCGTGCGCAGGTTATACAAGTATACAGTCCATCGTTGTGGGTGGAGGTCTCGTGGCGTCGTAAATTATCTAGACGAGTAAACTTCTTCTGGCAAGTTGTGCAAGTGAACATCTTGGTGGTTGACAGAGTGTCTAATGAAACGGCCAGGCCGCTTCCCTTTTATAGCACGCTAGCTGGTGATCTATTTTTAGCACACTCAGTTCAACTATCCCCAAGTCGAGGGCCGAGCCGTCACATCTTCGGTAACCTCCGTGTCTCTTTGGGCACCTCAAAGCCTGTGGAGCTCAGAGCTCGGAAGTGACATTTGCATATGACTTCTGCGAGGTCACAGGGCAGTGAAGGATGGTATTTGGTGTAGAGATGGACCATCCTTGGTCCGAATGCGTCATGGGAGGTGTCATGTTGTAGCTCTCGGGGTGTAGACCTCAATTTTAGGGATAGCCACAGCATCTGTGACGTCATTGGTGACGTCATCAGTACGAGTAGTAGCGAAAATGGGCATTTTTTAGCAGTGAAGGAGTATACACTATGTACAAATAGAATACAGGTGGTATGTACAAATAGAATAGTAGTGGTATGTATAAGGTACAAAAAAAAATCCTGTC
The DNA here is from genome assembly GCA_036873755.1 of Hanleya hanleyi. Lineage (NCBI taxonomy): Eukaryota > Metazoa > Mollusca > Polyplacophora > Lepidopleurida > Hanleyidae > Hanleya > Hanleya hanleyi. The sequence goes on along the minus strand of JAVTVY010005662.1, from coordinate 37,307 downwards.
AGGAGTAGGATTCGAACCTACGCCAGCTCTTCGCCGACCAGCACTTAATACCGGCGCCTTAGACCACTCGGCCATCCTGACTGTTTACAGTTTTTAACTCGTGTATCAACAGTTATATAGTGTGTTCGACATTTTTCACAAGTCCAAGTAAGTAGTGCTCACACTATCGGCCAGGACTTTCCGTTTCGGGTAAAAGAAAGTAAAGGCGTCTCGTTGCTGGATGTACGTCCGCATTTCGGATGCTCTTGGAACTCGGCGCTTCGGAGCTCTTGGCGCTCGGGCGTCAACGCCCGGTGATGGTGGTGGTGGTGGTGGTGGTGGCCGGAACTGACCTTTGACCCCGGCGCGCAAAGGTTTCCACCGCACGGTGGAAACCTTTACACCGCGCGCGCCGGGGTCAAAGCCGGGGTCTTTACACCGCGTTGACGCCCGAGCGCCAAGAGCTCCGAAGCGCCGAGTTCACTAGAGATGATGCTGGACCAAGTGGAACAATTGGATGCCTTGAGATGGGCCCAACAACAACGACCCAACACACAATGGGTGATAAAGAGGGTGACCAATGTTACGTTTTTCGTGACCAAGACGACCAATCAACCCATCGGGTGAATGCGTCACCCATGCACTGATGAATACCACAACATGCCGTAATACTCTCTATGTTTACATGCTGATCGTTGACTTGAGCTCAGTAAACACTTGTGCCTGATGTGACGATGCGTTGAATAATAAAACACGGTGTTTGATATTTCGAATGCAAACATACTAAACATACCCAGGGCGGCTCCCCCAGCCTGGGTATGATGTAACATTGGGATAATAAACTGTATGAACATTGCTGAACTTGTTGTTATTCACATCACCCCATTGACTTGATAGGCAGATCCCAATAAGCCCGGGGACCGATATTAGCCCTTTTGGCTAGAGGTGATAGGGGCTTTCCCCTAGTTTAGAACTGATTGTGCTAAAAATAGATCAACAGCTAGCTTGCTATAAAAAGGAAACGGCCTGGCCGTTTCATCAGACACTCTGTCAACCACCAAGATGTTCACTTGTACTACGTGCTCGAAATCATTCACTCGCCGGCACGACTTGCGCCGCCATGAGGCTACCAACCACGATGGAACCGCCCGGTATAGCTGTACGATATGTAGGCCTACACTGTCGTTTCAGCGCCCAGATTATTTACAGCGCCATGAACGTTCAATTCATGGGCCATCCAAGCGTCCATGCGAAGAATGTGGTCAACTCTTCAAACGACCCAGTCAGTTAAAACGGCATGAGCGTTTGATTCATGGTGCATCACCACGGCATGAGGGACAACTTTCCACTAAAGAGGTACCCAGGAGGGACAGATCCACTGAAGATGAACCCGGGGAGGAGAATGCCACTGGTGATGCGATCACGGAGAACCCGCCTATACCCACAGCTCAGAAGAGCCCAGATATCCAGCCGGTCCCTAGCATCACTGTTTCCAGTCATACGCCTGACAACAACGAACATTTTCTGGAAGATGCAGTGGATGTTCCCAGCGATCTCTTACCTGAAGATCATCCAGTGAGTGAGATGTATCGACGCCATTGGTCCATGATCCGACACTGCTTCCACCGTCATCGCCCTATATTGGACTTGTACAATTTCCGACCGACCGACCTCGCCCGTCTACGCAGCTACGTGGAAGCCATCTTCAATGACCAACCTACGTCCTTCACATTAAATGTAGCATTTGGGTACATCTTATGCCATAAGATGACGCGTGAATTGTGCTATTTATATTCCAGTGCCATCAACCCAGTGTACGACCATCCTTTCACAATCACCAATCGGGCGCCGCTAGAGACGATGCTGACCCAACTTGACACTGTGGATCCCTTAGAATGGGCCTATGAACAGCGTCCCAACACCAAGTGGATAGTGGAGAGGGTCACCAATGTTACGTTCTTCGTGGTTAAACTGACCCATCACCCCGATCGGATGAAAGTATTCACCCATGCACTGATAGATACTCAGAATGCGCAAACAACTATCTGAGGATATGTTTCCTCAACGGTATCCTGGCCTGCCCGATGACGATTAGAACAAAACGGTTCAGAGCGAACATGGCCGAAGATGGAACTTTCTGAAATGGCGACTTCTGATTGGACAAGAGTAGCCGAGAATACATCTAACGGACAGGAACGAATATGACAGATGCAAATGGTGGCCTCTGATTGGACAAGAATATTTTTGAATTGTAAATATACCCAACGCGGCTCCCCCAACGTGGGTATGATGTAACATTGGGGAGAATAAACTATATGAAAAAAAAATTCTTGTTGTTGTTCTCTCATGTGTGATCCTTGTTGTTGTTGCTGTTGTTGTTCTCTGTCCGGTCTATATCATGGTGTTATGTTGGAGTGTTAAGGTGTAACGACGGGCGTCGACGGGCGTCACTGCATTTCGAAGAATTAGTGACAATTCCATGGAATATCAGAGCTTCTGAGCTATTTCACCTGGGCGTTGAAGCATTAAGAATGGCGTTGGTGGGCGTTGCTACAAGATGACACCTCACACGACGCATTCGCACCGCGGATGGTCCATGTCTACACCAAGTAACAACCTTCACTGCTAAAAAACGCCCACTTTCGCTACTACTCGTACTGATGACGTCACCAATGACGTCACAGATGCTGTGGACAGCCCTCAAATCGAGGTCTGCACGCCGAGAACTACAAGATGACACCCCACACGACGCATTCGGACTGAGGATGAAGCATCTCTACCCCAAATACCTTCCTTCACTGCCCCAAAATGCACACTTTCGCTACTACTCCTACTGATGACGTCACCAATGACGTCACAGATGCTGTGGACAGCCCTCAAATCGAGGTCTGCACGCCGAGAGTTACAAAATGACACCCACACGACGCATTCGGACCAAGGATGGTCCCTCTCTATCCCAAACACCTACCTGCACTGCCCCAAAATGTGCACTTTCGCTACTACTCGTACCGATGACGTCACTAATGACGTCACAGATGATGCGAACATCCCTTAAATCGGAATCTACACCCTAAGCGCTACAACATGACACCTCACACGACGCATTCGGACCAAGGATGGTCCCTCTCTATCCCAAACACCTACCTGCACTGCCCCAAAATGTGCACTTTCGCTACTACTCGTACCGATGACGTCATCGATGACGTCGCAGATGAAGCGAACATCCCTAAAATGGAGATGTACACCCCGAGAGCTACAACATGACACCTTACACGACGCATTCGAACCGTGAATAGCCCATCTCTACACCAAATACCTTCATGTACTGCCCGAAAATGGCCACTTTCGCTATTACTCGTACCGCTGACGTCACCGATGACGTCACAGATGACGTGAACAGCCCTTAAATCGGAATGTACACCCCGAGAACTACAAGATGACACCTCACACGACGCATTCGAACCGTGAATAGCCCATCTCGACCCCAAATACCTTCATGTACTGCCCCAAAATGGCCACTTTACTTACTACAATCAACTGCGCATGCGCAGATTAACGCGACTTGCATTCAAAACACACCATTCTGACTCTACCCCACACAAGCTTCACTTTGACACCTCACACGACCCATTCGAACCAAGGATGGTCCCTCTCTATCCAAACACCTACCTGCACTGCCCCAAAATGTGCACTTTCGCTACTACTCGTACCGATGACGTCACCGATGACGTCACAGATGAAGCGAACATCCCTAAAATGGAGATGTACACCCCGAGAGCTACAACATGACACCTTACACGACGCATTCGAACCGTGAATAGCCCATCTCTACACCAAATACTTCATGTATGGCCACTTTCGCTACTACTCGTACCGATGACGTCACCGATGACGTCACAGATGACGTGAACAGCCCTTAAATCGGAATGTACACCCCGAGAACTACAAGATGACACCTCACACGACGCATTCGAACCGTGAATAGTCCATCTCGACCCCGAATACCTTCATGTACTGCCCGAAAATGGCCACTTTCGCTACTACTCGTCCCGATGACGTCACAGATGACGTGAACAGCCCTTAAATCGGAATGTACACCCCGAGAACTACAAGATGACACCTCACACGACGCATTCGAACCGTGAATAGTCCATCTCGACCCCAAATACCTTCATGTACTGCCCCAAAATGGCCACTTTACTTACTACAACCAACTGCGCATGCGCAGATTGACGCGTCTTGCACTTAAAAACACACCATCCTGACTCTAACCCACACAAGCTTCACTTTGACACCTTCCACGACCCATTCGAACCGTGAATAGTCCATCTCTAACCCAAACACACCCCTACATAGCACCCAAAATGCCTGGTTTCTATACTACGGGCCAGACTGCGCATGCGCAGACTATTGAACACGTACGAACCATTAGTGTAGTCAACTGCTCCTCCACGAGAGCTTCAAAATAAGACCTCACTCGACCCCATTGGACCATTAGGGACTCACCTAGACTCCAACATGTCCACCCCGTATGGCCCTATACACCCATAGCCATGCAGTATAGGCCTATGGGCCTACCCAGGCCTCGGTGACTTTATTCAAAAATTTCACCGATTCGCTCCGCAACACTTCCTATCGTGTTCTAAATGACGAGACGAGAGACCCCACAACCCTACCGCAAATGTATAGAAATACGTTTCCCAGGATGGTCCTATACCCCCCATACCCCATATAGGCATTTTCCCGTAATTTAGGATAAAGTCCGTATTCCGTATTTTTTCAGGAAAATTTTTACATACACCCACCCTGGAACTAGGGGAAGATAACTCTGTTGATAGACAAGCCCCGTTAAGCCCGGAGACCTATATACCCCTCATACCCCATATAGGCATTTTTCCCAGGTTTTTCGATAAAGTCCGTGTTCCGTATTTTTTTTTTCAGGAAAAATTTTACATGCACCCACCCAGCCATCAAATACCCCTTCACCTAGGCTTCACTTTGATACCTCACTCGACCTCATTCGACCATTAGGGGCTCCCCTAGCTCCAAAACGGCTATTTCCATACCCTTCGGCCACCGCGCATGCGCACAATGCCGATATTTCAATCCCATACCCAGCCCATTAGATGTCCCTTCACCTAAGCTTCACTTTGATACCTCACTCGACCCCATTGGTCCATTAGGGGCTCCCCTAGCTCCAACACGGCTATTTCCACACGGTTGGTCCACACGAGTTGTCTCCCTTGCGTCAATGTGTGCAGATGGCGCTACGGTCGACGCCGTGATGTGGGAAGGGCGTCCCCACACCATCCTGGAGCCGCCATTTTGTTTGTTGATTTTCTGCGGAGATACACGGGACAATAAACACTCGACCCTGGGGTGGTACAGATGCTAGACTGATCCTATTAACATGGTACAACACCTATAGATTATGTTTATTACTAGGACGTCAGCGAAATACTAGTACCCATCCTCCGCATGGCATTTATTCTGTGAAAACACCCATGACATGACTGAAAAGAGCCTCACTCGGCCCAATCGGACCATGCAGCGTATTTGTAGTCTAGGGACTACTTTTCCTCCGCGGAAGCTTTCTTCCGCGACCGCATCACAGCCAAACCGCATCACCGCGGATGAATACATCTTTGACCTGGGTCACGTGATATGCAAATTTGGAACTCTCCTGTGCTGGAGGTAGCTTTTTGGTCTTTCTGCCGGAACTATACTGCACTTGACCTCTGTGACCCTCCCGTGACCTCCAAGTTCCTCCACACTTCCTCCACAAATCTGCGCAGAAACACCTGCGCACTCGTCAAAAGGGGACCTGTAATCCACTTAGACTACTACTCGTATACAATCATGTATTTACATGGACGTTATTGTAATGATGAGCATATAGGGAGAGGTAACTCGACTTCAATTCCTTGCGTGAGAGAGAGGTCATATTCCTTTTATCTTTCAGCTACATGTATAGAGCGTGACGCGATAGATCTTGCACGCTACTTTCGTATTTTGCTATCAGCATGCGATATGTATAGCCAAATTTGAGAAACTTTGAGTGGAGGCGCTAGGTGGAATAGCCCTGGTTTATCAGTTTCTGCAACAATGTTTTGTGACGTTGATTAAAATCGTCACATCTAACACAGGATCTAGCAAATGCTACTAGGTGAGATATGTATACGCCATATGCAGGTCCCACTGGAATATTACTGTCCAGAAAGGGATAGTTTACGATGTGAAAATTTTAATCATCTCTTTTGTCATAAAGTCGACTAGAGAGAATGCCCGCTTCATTTTTGTAGAGATATAGATCTAAATATTATGTGCCTGTAGGGCTATCTGTAGTTTCCTTCAAATCCAGTGAAGGCGGATATATATCCTTCACTGCGTCATTTATTTTGTGAAGACTCACATGTATTGTACATGGATAAAATGTAGAAAGGTGAACTTTTAACACGAGGACGGTATTCAAAAGATATATTAAATAATATACCAAATACTCAATGGAAATGCATCATGATTGATTAAAATTTCTTTGCCATCTAGTGTACGTTGCCATTTTGTCCGGTTGCCATTTTGTCCGGTTGCCATTTTGTCCGGGCGCCATTGTGTACGGTTGTCATTTTGTCCATTGCCATTTTGTCCGGTTGCCATTTTGTCCGGGCGCCATTGTGTACGGTTGACATTTTGTCCGTTGCCATTTTGTCTTGGGCCCATTATTCTCAAGCATCACCATATACGACCGATACAAAAAGCACGCCACTAAAAAGCGACATAAATGGAGGATTGGTTATTTTGTATAAAAGTTCTTGAAAATTCCTCGCAGTTGAGCACACGGTAATACAGCAGTAGTGTAAAAATGGGCTTCCTAAGCCACACGTGAAATGTGAAATGATATAAATTGGAGAGATATGCAAGAGGTAGAGGTGACGAATTACTGCACTAGTGCGAGTCAGTGCGCCGCCAGATCACCCTGTTTGAGCAATAAACACTCGTATCAAACCAAATAAAGGCATCAGTTCCAACAGCATCTTCTCTAGCCAAGTCGACGTACATCACGCGAGAGCTTTGCGATGTAGTTGACTTGGCTGGTGAAAATGTTCCAACAGAAACTTCGATCATACAATAAGATGTTTCGCCTAGCCTACATCGTGTCTGCTGAGGTCCTTGGTGAAAAGTGGGACGCCCTGCTGTGTATCATCAACCATTGTCTATTGTCAGACTCTGTGGAATTCCTGGGATAATGTGAAGTTTTGCGCATTGATCACAGACCTGTTTGCCAGTAGCTCGTAACACATCGTCCTTAGAATCTCTACAGTTGGAGAATAATATTTACCTGGCCCATACAGTTTTTAGAGGGAGAAACCAGATCCATCTCCTTTTCTGGCGTAAAGGTGAGTGGACCCTAAGCTTATTTGTCCAACCAAAAACGATTCACATTCCACGTTTAACTGCGTGAAGAACTCTAAATGATGGACATCGATACCGCATGAATTACTGCATGAACTTTGCAAACAGTGGGGAAGAGCAAATCATGGATGAGCATAGAAGAAAGAGAATAATTGCCATCCTGATGGAATGTTACACAAGTCTTGAATTGCCTATCATCTACACACTGATGAAACCAACTATCTGAAATCACCACACTACGATGATGGAAGGGGAGGAACATGGATACATAGACGTACACAGAAAGGCTAACACTTTTGTGAATGAGAATAACCTGGTCAAATACGTTCAGCAACGTCACGTTTGTTACTGTAGAGTAAGGATTCAACGCCATAATTTCACTCCAAACGCCATATCAGTGCAGACGTATACAATCATGTATTTACATGGACGTTATTGTAATGATGAGCATATAGGGAGAGGTAACTCGACTTCAATTCCTTGCGTGAGAGAGAGGTCATATTCCTTTTATCTTTCAGCTACATGTATAGAGCGTGACGCCATAGATCTTGCACGCTACTTTCGTATTTTGCTATCAGCATGCGATATGTATAGCCAAATTTGAGAAACTTTGAGTGGAGGCGCTAGGTGGAATAGCCCTGGTTTATAAGTTTCTGCAACAATGTTTTGTGACGTTGATTAAAATCGTCACATCTAACACAGGATCTAGCAAATGCTACCAGGCGAGATATGTATACGCCATATGCAGGTCCCACTGGAATATTACTGTCCAGAAAGGGATAGTTTACGATGTGAAAATTTTAATCATCTCTTTTGTCATAAAGTCGACTAGAGAGAATGCCCGCTTCATTTTTGTAGAGATATAGATCTAAATATTATGTGCCTGTAGGGCTATCTGTAGTTTCCTTCAAATCCAGTGAAGGCGGATATATATCCTTCACTGCGTCATTTATTTTGTGAAGACTCACATGTATTGTACATAGGTAAAATGTAGAAAGGTGAACTTTTAACACGAGGACGGTATTCAAAAGATATATTAAATAATATACCAAATACTCAATGGAAATGTATCATGATTGATTAAAATTTCTTTGCCATCTAGTGTACGTTGCCATTTTGTCCGGTTGCCATTTTGTCCGGGCGCCATTGTGTACGGTTGTCATTTTGTCCGTTGCCATTTTGTCTTGGGCCCATTATTCTCCCGCATCACCATATGCGACCGATACAAAAAGCACGCCACTAAAAAGCGACATAAATGGAGGATTGGTTATTTTGTATAAAAGTTCTTGAAAATTCCTCGCAGTTGAGCACACGGTAATACAGCAGTAGTGTAAAAATGGGCTTCCTAAGCCACACGTGAAATGTGAAATGATATAAATTGGAGAGATATGCAAGAGGTAGAGGTGACGAATTACTGCACTAGTGCGAGTCAGTGCGCCGCCAGATCACCCTGTTTGAGCAATAAACACTCCTATCAAACCAAATAAAGGCATCAGTTCCAACAGCATCTTCTCTAGCCAAGTCGACGTACATCACGCGAGAGCTTTGCGATGTAGTTGACTTGGCTGGTGAAAATGTTCCAACAGAAACTTCGATCATACAATAAGATGTTTCGCCTAGCCTACATCGTGTCTGCTGAGGTCCTTGGTGAAAAGTGGGACGCCCTGCTGTGTATCATCAACCATTGTCTATTGTCAGACTCTATGGAATTCCTGGGATAATGTGAAGTTTTGCGCATCGATCACAGACCTGTTTGCCAGTAGCTCGTAACACATCGTCCTTAGAATCTCTACAGTTGGAAAATAATATTTACCTGGCCCATACAGTTTTTAGAGGGAGAAACCAGATCCATCTCCTTTTCTGGCGTAAAGGTGAGTGGACCCTAAGCTTATTTGTCCAACCAAAAACGATTCACATTCCACGTTAAACTGCGTGAAGAACTCTAAATGATGGACATCGATACCGCATGAATTACTGCATGAACTTTGCAAACAGTGGGGAAGAGCAAATCATGGATGAGCATAAAAGAAAGAGAATAATTGCCATCCTGATGGAATGTTACACAAGTCTTGAATTGCCTATCATCTACACACTGATGAAACCAACTATCTGAAATCACCACACTACGATGATGGAAGGGGAGGAACATGGATACATAGACGTACACAGAAAGGCTAACACTTTTGTGAATGAGAATAACCTGGTCAAATACGTTCAGCAACGTCACGTTTATTACTGTAGAGTAAGGATTCAACGCCATAATTTCACTCCAAACGCCATATCAGTGCAGACGTATACAATCATGTATTTACATGGACGTTATTGTAATGATGAGCATATAGGGAGAGGTAACTCGACTTCAATTCCTTGCGTGAGAGAGAGGTCATATTCCTTTTATCTTTCAGCTACATGTATTGAGCGTGACGCGATAGATCTTGCACGCTACTTTCGTATTTTGCTATCAGCATGCGATATGTATAGCCAAATTTGAGAAACTTTGAGTGGAGGAGCTAGGTGGAATAGCCCTGGTTTATAAGTTTCTGCAACAATGTTTTGTGACGTTGATTAAAATCGTCACATCTAACACAGGATCTAGCAAATGCTACTAGGCGAGATATGTATACGCCATATGCAGGTCCCACTGGAATATTACTGTCCAGAAAGGGATAGTATACGATGTGAAAATTTTAATCATCTCTTTTGTCATAAAGTCGACTAGAGAGAATGCCCGCTTCATTTTTGTAGAGATATAGATCTAAATATTATGTGCCTGTAGGGCTATCTGTAGTTTCCTTCAAATCCAGTGAAGGCGGATATATATCCTTCACTGCGTCATTTATTTTGTGAAGACTCACATGTATTGTACATAGGTAAAATGTAGAAAGGTGAACTTTTAACACGAGGACGGTATTCAAAAGATATATTAAATAATATACCAAATACTCAATGGAAATGTATCATGATTGATTAAAATTTCTTTGCCATCTAGTGTACGTTGCCATTTTGTCCGGTTGCCATTTTGTCCGGGCGCCATTGTGTACGGTTGACATTTTGTCCGTTGCCATTTTGTCTTGGGCCCATTATTCTCCCGCATCACCATATACGACCGATACAAAAAGCACGCCACTAAAAAGCGACATAAATGGAGGATTGGTTATTTTGTATAAAAGTTCTCGAAAATTCCTCGCAGTTGAGCACACGGTAATACAACAGTAGTGTAAAAATGGGCTTCCTAAGCCACACGTGAAATGTGAAATGATATAAATTGGAGAGATATGCAAGAGGTAGAGGTGACGAATTACTGCACTAGTGCGAGTCAGTGCGCCGCCAGATCACCCTGTTTGAGCAATAAACACTCCTATCAAACCAAATAAAGGCATCAGTTCCAACAGCTTCTTCTCTAGCCAAGTCGACGTACATCACGCGAGAGCTTTGCGATGTAGTTGACTTGGCTGGTGAAAATGTTCCAACAGAAACTTCGATCATACAATAAGATGTTTCGCCTAGCCTACATCGTGTCTGCTGAGGTCCTTGGTGAAAAGTGGGACGCCCTGCTGTGTATCATCAACCATTGTCTATTGTCAGACTCTGTAGCGGGAATTCCTGGGATAATGTGAAGTTTTGCGCATTGATCTGAACCTGTTTGCCAGTAGCTCGTAACACATCGTCCTTAGAATCTCTACAGTTGGAGAATAATATTTACCTGGCCCATACAGTTTTAGGAGAAACCAGATCCATCTCCTTTTCTGGCGTAAAGGTGAGTGGACCTAAGCTTATTTGTCAACCAAACGATTCACATTCCACGTTAAACTGCGTAAGAAGAACTCTAAATGATGGACATCGATACCGCATGGTCTGCATGAACTTTGCAAACAGTGGGGAAGAGCAAATCTGGATGAGCATAAAAAGAAAGAGAATAATTGCCATCCTGATGGAATGTTACACAAGTCTTGATTGCCTATCATCTACACACTGATGAAACCAACTATCTGAAATCACCACACTACGATGATGGAAGGGGAGGAACATGGATACATAGACGTACACAGAAAGGCTAACACTTTTGTGAATGAGAATAACCTGGTCAAATACGTTCAGCAACGTCACGTTTGTTACTGTAGATTAAGGATTCAACGCCATAATTTCACTCCAAACGCCATATCAGTGCAGACGTATACAATCATGTATTTACATGGACGTTATTGTAATGATGAGCATATAGGGAGAGGTAACTCGACTTCAATTCCTTGCGTGAGAGAGAGGTCATATTCCTTTTATCTTTCAGCTACATGTATTGAGCGTGACGCGATAGATCTTGCACGCTACTTTCGTATTTTGCTATCAGCATGCGATATGTATAGGCAAATTTGAGCAACTTTGAGTGGAGGAGCTAGGGGGATTAGCCCTGGTTTATAAGTTTCTGCAACAATGTTTTGTGACGTTGATTAAAATCGTCACATCTAACACAGGATCTAGCAAATGCTACTAGGCGAGATATGTATACGCCATATGCAGGTCCCACTGGAATATTACTGTCCAGAAAGGGATAGTTTACGATGTGAAAATTTTAATCATCTCTTTTGTCATAAAGTCGACTAGAGAGAATGCCCGCTTCATTTTTGTAGAGATATAGATCTAAATATTATGTGCCTGTAGGGCTATCTGTAGTTTCCTTCAAATCCAGTGAAGGCGGATATATATCCTTCACTGCGTCATTTATTTTGTGAAGACTCACATGTATTGTACATAGGTAAAATGTAGAAAGGTGAACTTTTAACACGAGGACGGTATTCAAAAGATATATTAAATAATATACCAAATACTCAATGGAAATGTATCATGATTGATTAAAATTTCTTTGCCATCTAGTGTACGTTGCCATTTTGTCCGGTTGCCATTTTGTCCGGGCGCCATTGTGTACGGTTGACATTTTGTCCGTTGCCATTTTGTCTTGGGCCCATTATTCTCCCGCATCACCATATACGACCGATACAAAAAGCACGCCACTAAAAAGCGACATAAATGGAGGATTGGTTATTTTGTATAAAAGTTCTCGAAAATTCCTCGCAGTTGAGCACACGGTAATACAACAGTAGTGTAAAAATGGGCTTCCTAAGCCACACGTGAAATGTGAAATGATATAAATTGGAGAGATATGCAAGAGGTAGAGGTGACGAATTACTGCACTAGTGCGAGTCAGTGCGCCGCCAGATCACCCTGTTTGAGCAATAAACACTCCTATCAAACCAAATAAAGGCATCAGTTCCAACAGCATCTTCTCTAGCCAAGTCGACGTACATCACGCGAGAGCTTTGCGATGTAGTTGACTTGGCTGGTGAAAATGTTCCAACAGAAACTTCGGTCATACAATAAGATGTTTCGTCTAGCCTACATCGTGTCTGCTGAGGTCCTTGGTGAAAAGTGGGACGCCCTGCTGTGTATCATCAACCATTGTCTATTGTCAGACTCTGTGGAATTCCTGGGATAATGTGAAGTTTTGCGCATCGATCACAGACCTGTTTGCCAGTAGCTCGTAACACATCGTCCTTAGAATCTCTACAGTTGGAAAATAATATTTACCTGGCCCATACAGTTTTTAGAGGGAGAAACCAGATCCATCTCCTTTTCTGGCGTAAAGGTGAGTGGACCCTAAGCTTTTTTGTCCAACCAAAAACGATTCACATTCCACGTTAAACTGCGTGAAGAACTCTAAATGATGGACATCGATACCGCATGAATTACTGCATGAACTTTGCAAACAGTGGGGAAGAGCAAATCATGGATGAGCATAGAAGAAAGAGAATAATTGCCATCCTGATGGAATGTTACACAAGTCTTGAATTGCCTATCATCTACACACTGATGAAACCAACTATCTGAAATCACCACACTACGATGATGGAAGGGGAGGAACATGGATACATAGACGTACACAGAAAGGCTAACACTTTTGTGAATGAGAATAACCTGGTCAAATACGTTCAGCAACGTCACGTTTATTACTGTAGAGTAAGGATTCAACGCCATAATTTCACTCCAAACGCCATATCACTGCAGACGTATACAATCATGTATTTACATGGACGTTATTGTAATGATGAGCATATAGGGAGAGGTAACTCGACTTCAATTCCTTGCGTGAGAGAGAGGTCATATTCCTTTTATCTTTCAGCTACATGTATAGAGCGTGACGCCATAGATCTTGCATGCTACTTTCGTATTTTGCTATCAGCATGCGATATGTATAGCCAAATTTGAGAAACTTTGAGTGGAGGCGCTAGGTGGAATAGCCCTGGTTTATAAGTTTCTGCAACAATGTTTTGTGACGTTGATTAAAATCGTCACATCTAACACAGGATCTAGCAAATGCTACCAGGCGAGATATGTATACGCCATATGCAGGTCCCACTGGAATATTACTGTCCAGAAAGGGATAGTTTACGATGTGAAAATTTTAATCATCTCTTTTGTCATAAAGTCGACTAGAGAGAATGCCCGCTTCATTTTTGTAGATATATAGATCTAAATATTATGTGCCTGTAGGGCTATCTGTAGTTTCCTTCAAATCCAGTGAAGGCGGATATATATCCTTCACTGCGTCATTTATTTTGTGAAGACTCACATGTATTGTACATAGATAAAATGTAGAAAGGTGAACTTTTAACACGAGGACGGTATTCAAAAGATATATTAAATAATATACCAAATACTCAATGGAAATGTATCATGATTGATTAAAATTTCTTCGCCATCTAGTGTACGTTGCCATTTTGTCCGGTTGCCATTTTGTCCGGTTGCCATTTTGTCCGGGCGCCATTGTGTACGGTTGTCATTTTGTCCATTGCCATTTTGTCCGTTGCCATTTTGTCTTGGGCTCATTATTCTCCCGCATCACCATATACGACCGATACAAAAAGCACGCCACTAAAAAGCGACATAAATGGAGGATTGGTTATTTTGTATAAAAGTTCTTGAAAATTCCTCGCAGTTGAGCACACGGTAATACAGCAGTAGTGTAAAATGGGCTTCCTAAGCCACACGTGAAATGTGAAATGATATAAATTGGAGAGATATGCAAGAGGTAGAGGTGACGAATTACTGCACTAGTGCGAGTCAGTGCGCCGCCAGATCACCCTGTTTGAGCAATAAACACTCCTATCAAACCAAATAAAGGCATCAGTTCCAACAGCATCTTCTCTAGCCAAGTCGACGTACATCACGCGAGAGCTTTGCGATGTAGTTGACTTGGCTGGTGAAAATGTTCCAACAGAAACTTCGATCATACAATAAGATGTTTCGCCTAGCCTACATCGTGTCTGCTGAGGTCCTTGGTGAAAAGTGGGACGCCCGCTGTGTATCATCAACCATTGTCTATTGTCAGACTCTGTGGAATTCCTGGGATAATGTGAAGTTTTGCGCATCGATCACAGACCTGTTTGCCAGTAGCTCGTAACACATCGTCCTTAGAATCTCTACAGTTGGAAAATAATATTTACCTGGCCCATACAGTTTTTAGAGGGAGAAACCAGATCCATCTCCTTTTCTGGCGTAAAGGTGAGTGGACCCTAAGCTTATTTGTCCAACCAAAAACGATTCACATTCCACGTTAAACTGCGTGAAGAACTCTAAATGATGGACATCGATACCGCATGAATTACTGCATGAACTTTGCAAACAGTGGGGAAGAGCAAATCATGGATGAGCATAAAAGAAAGAGAATAATTGCCATCCTGATGGAATGTTACACAAGTCTTGAATTGCCTATCATCTACACACTGATGAAACCAACTATCTGAAATCACCACACTACGATGATGGAAGGGGAGGAACATGGGTACATAGACGTACACAGAAAGGCTAACACTTTTGTGAATGAGAATAACCTGGTCAAATACGTTCAGCAACGTCACGTTTATTACTGTAGAGTAAGGATTCAACGCCATAATTTCACTCCAAACGCCATATCAGTGCAGACGTATACAATCATGTATTTACATGGACGTTATTGTAATGATGAGCATATAGGGAGAGGTAACTCGACTTCAATTCCTTGCGTGAGAGAGAGGTCATATTCCTTTTATCTTTCAGCTACATGTATTGAGCGTGACGCGATAGATCTTGCACGCTACTTTCGTATTTTGCTATCAGCATGCGATATGTATAGCCAAATTTGAGAAACTTTGAGTGGAGGAGCTAGGTGGAATAGCCCTGGTTTATAAGTTTCTGCAACAATGTTTTGTGACGTTGATTAAAATCGTCACATCTAACACAGGATCTAGCAAATGCTACTAGGCGAGATATGTATACGCCATATGCAGGTCCCACTGGAATATTACTGTCCAGAAAGGGATAGTTTACGATGTGAAAATTTTAATCATCTCTTTTGTCATAAAGTCGACTAGAGAGAATGCCCGCTTCATTTTTGTAGAGATATAGATCTAAATATTATGTGCCTGTAGGGCTATCTGTAGTTTCCTTCAAATCCAGTGAAGGCGGATATATATCCTTCACTGCGTCATTTATTTTGTGAAGACTCACATGTATTGTACATGGATAAAATGTAGAAAGGTGAACTTTTAACACGAGGACGGTATTCAAAAGATATATTAAATAATATACCAAATACTCAATGGAAATGCATCATGATTGATTAAAATTTCTTTGCCATCTAGTGTACGTTGCCATTTTGTCCGGTTGCCATTTTGTCCGGTTGCCATTTTGTCCGGGCGCCATTGTGTACGGTTGTCATTTTGTCCATTGCCATTTTGTCCGTTGCCATTTTGTCTTGGGCCCATTATTCTCCCGCATCACCATATACGACCGATACAAAAAGCACGCCACTAAAAAGCGACATAAATGGAGGATTGGTTATTTTGTATAAAAGTTCTTGAAAATTCCTCGCAGTTGAGCACACGGTAATACAGCAGTAGTGTAAAAATGGGCTTCCTAAGCCACACGTGAAATGTGAAATGATATAAATTGGAGAGATATGGAAGAGGTAGAGGTGACGAATTACTGCACTAGTGCGAGTCAGTGCGCCGCCAGATCACCCTGTTTGAGCAATAAACACTCCTATCAAACCAAATAAAGGCATGAGTTCCAACAGCATCTTCTCTAGCCAAGTCGACGTACATCACGCGAGAGCTTTGCGATGTAGTTGACTTGGCTGGTGAAAATGTTCCAACAGAAACTTCGATCATACAATAAGATGTTTCGCCTAGCCTACATCGTGTCTGCTGAGGTCCTTGGTGAAAAGTGGGACGCCCATCTGTGTATCATCAACCATTGTCTATTGTCAGACTCTGTGGAATTCCTGGGATAATGTGAAGTTTTGCGCATCGATCACAGACCTGTTTGCCAGTAGCTCGTAACACATCGTCCTTAGAATCTCTACAGTTGGAGAATAATATTTACCTGTTCCATACAGTTTTTAGAGGGAGAAACCAGATCCATCTCCTTTTCTGGAGTAAAGGTGAGTGGACCCTAAGCTTATTTGTCCAACCAAAAACGATTCACATTCCACGTTAAACTGCGTGAAGAACTCTAAATGATGGACATCGATACCGCATGAATTACTGCATGAACTTTGCAAACAGTGGGGAAGAGCAAATCATGGATGAGCATAGAAGAAAGAGAATAATTGCCATCCTGATGGAATGTTACACAAGTCTTGAATTGCCTATCATCTACACACTGATGAAACCAACTATCTGAAATCACCAGACTACGATGATGGAAGGGGAGGAACATGGATACATAGACGTACACAGAAAGGCTAACACTTTTGTGAATGAGAATAACCTGGTCAAATACGTTCAGCAACGTCACGTTTGTTACTGTAGAGTAAGGATTCAACGCCATAATTTCACTCCAAACGCCATATCAGTGCAGACGTATACAATCATGTATTTACATGGACGTTATTGTAATGATGAGCATATAGGGAGAGGTAACTCGACTTCAATTCCTTGCGTGAGAGAGAGAGGTCATATTCCTTTTATCTTTCAGCTACATGTATAGAGCATGAAATCTTAATAACCCTCTATGACTTTTGGAAGCGAACATACGACATTTGTCAACTGATACGGGAAATAATTTATTGTAAGAATTAAAAGATCCTTGATACAGTTCGCGTGAAACACAAAGACGCTAAGTTATGTGAACCAGGCCCGTATATAAATCAGAAGAGTGGTGTGTCTTGGAACAGTCAGTAGTAACCAAAGGGGATTTATAGTAGCTGGGGCCTCACTGCGCATGCGCGAGAAAGTGGTGTGCGCAGCAGTGTTGTGCGCAGGTATGAGATTTTGTGGCGGTTTTGTGGCGGTGTGCGCAGGAGTGTTGTGCGCAGGTATGACGTCATTTCCGGTCTGCGTGAATCGGGCGTGTGTATTCCTCAGCGGTGATGCGGTCTGGTGGTGATGCGGTCTGCCTCCGCGGACAGAAAATAGTCCCAAATTCTCCGGCATTCTCCGGCAATCTTCAGGGGCGAGAGGGATCCCTAGTGTACCGATTGGATCGAGTGAGGTATCAAAGTGAAGCATTCGTGAAGGGGCATCCCACGGGATGGTGTGACGTGGAACTGACGTCATTCTGCGCATGCGCAGTAGACAAAATGTATGGAAATAGACGTTTTGGGGTCTAGGTGGCCCCTATTGGTCCGATGGAGTCGTATGAGCTATCAATGTGAAGCATTCGTGAAGGACCATCCGAGGGAATGGGTGTGACGTGGAACTGACGTCATTCTGCGCATGCGCAGTAGACAAAGAGTATGGAAATATACGTTTTGGGGTCTAGGTGGGCCCCTATTGGTCCGATGGAGTCGTATGAGGTATCAATGTGAAGCATTCGTGAAGGAGCATCCGACGGGATGGGGGTGACGTGGAACTGACGTCATTCTGCGCATGCGCAAGCAGGAATTGTGGGAAAAGGGTATGGAAATAGACATTTTGGGGTCTAGGTGAGCCCCTAGTGGTCCGATGGTGTCGTCTGAGGTCTTATTTTGAAGCTCTCGTGGAGGAGCATCCGACTGGACTCATGGTTCGTCCGAGTTCAAGAGTCTGCGCATGCGTAGTCTGGCCGTAGTATAGAAAGCAGGCAATTTGGGGGTGCGTGGCAGTGTGTTTGACCAACCACTATGGGTCCGTGTTTGTGGTTTGGTGGTGTGGGTTCTGCGCACAGACGTCACTTCCGGGTTTCACTAAAACTACCTCCGAACCCAGAAGAGTTCCAATGTTCCCGTAGACGTAGGGTCCGGATTTTCAACATCCAAGTTTTCCCCGGCCCGGCCGTAGCGCGCGCGCGCGGGTTAAAGGGAAGTTTCGAAAGTGTGCAAGGGCACTATATCACATCGGGGTATATATTTCATCCAAGTATAGCGGAAAGCGGTTGTCGTGAATAACAACAAGTTCAGCAATGTTTATACAGTTTATTATCCCCAATGTTACATCATACCCAGGCTGGGGGAGCCGCCCTGAGTATGTTTAGTATGTTCACAGCAAAACAAATTGAAATATCAAACACCATGTTTTATTATTTAGCGCACCGTCACATTTAATGTTTACTGAGCTCAATTCAACGTTCAGTATCTAGACATAGAGAGTTTATACGCCATGTTATGCTATTCATCAGTGCAAGGGTGACGCATCATTTAATAGTAGACCCAAAATGTATTTGTGGGCTTTCGAATGAAACTCACGAGCATTATTTCTTACACTGCCCTCTCTTCTTTATTCAACGACATTCTTTCCTTGCTAAACTCTCTGCAATTATATTGAATGATTCTAATTCCCCCATCTTGTATGATATTCACACAAGACTTGGCTTTTACGACAAAACAATTTCCAAAAACATCGATGTTCAAAAATGCTTAGGATCATTTATCACAGACACTAAGCGATTCTAGTGTTCATAATCACATCTCGACCGTGACATGCAGGCGGTTCACATCGAGCGTACACTCGACAAATGGTGCTCCTTCATTTCTTTTCTTATTTAAAAACCTCGTATTTACAATATTATCTGTGTGTTGGGGCGTTGACGATGTGCCCATCCCAAGGGATCCACGGTGTCCAGTTTCTCCAGCATCGTCTCTAGCGACGCCCGGTTAATGATGGTGAACGGCTGGTCAAACATATGGCTGTTATTACTGGCATAATAATACCGTAACTGGTCCGTCTCTTTGTGACGTAAGATGTACCCGAAAGCGACATTCAATTTGAAGACCGTAGCTTGGTCATTGAAGATGGCTTCCACGTAGAAGGGTGAGGTCGGTGAGTGGGAAATTGTAGATATCTGGAATAGGGCGATCACGGTGGAAAACGTGCCGTATCATGGGCCATTGGCGCCGATAGATGTCACTCACTGGATGGGCGTCCTGTAACAGATCGCTAGGAACATCCACTGCATCTTCCAGAAAATGTTCGATGTCGTCAGGCGTATGACTAGCAACCATAATGCTAGGGACTGGCTGGATATCTAGGCTCTTCTGAACTGTGGGTACAGGCGGGCTCTCTGTGATCGCATCACCAGTGGCATTCGTCTCCCCGGGCTCATCGTCACTGGGTCTGACCCTCCTGGGTGCCACTTTAGTGGGAAGTTGTCGCCCAAACCGTAGAGACGGGGCATGAATCAAACGCTGATGCCGTCTTAACTGACTGGGTCGTTTGAAGAGTTGACCACATTCATTACATTGTTCCGTCACGCCCTCGTGGAATGAGCGTACGTGGCGCAGTAAAGGTTCCTCCCGATTAAATGACCGTGCGCAGCTTATACAAGTATACCGTGCGCCGTTGTGGATGGAGGACTTGTGCCGTCGCAAATCTTCTGGGCGAGTAAACTGCTTCTGGCAAGTTGTGCAAGTGAATATCTTGGTGCTGTTTCGTGCCATATAGGTCTTCTCCGCCATGATATCTACCCCCATGTGTTTAGTGATTATGTTTTCCACCATGGGCAGATCACATATATCGACCACATGCTGCATCTCATTAACGAGGCGAATACGGTGCTGTAGAAGCTTAGCTCGGTGAGATGGCTCCATGACTGTTGGCTCCACTGGTCAGGCAAGTAGCTGCTATGGTGAGATAGGCTGGTGAGGTTCAGGCAAGGAGCTCCTCTCGTCAGATAGGCTCAGGCTGGTCAGGCAAGTTCCGGCTTGTCAGGTCAAGCAGGCCAATGAATGCAGCAATGCCCTAAAAATTCCCACTTTTATACACCTACATAGAAGTACTCGGATGCAGGCGCGGACGTCACCGAAAAAAACACCCACATACAACTCACCACATGCAGTCGCCCCCTCAAGACCCTCATACATACCCCGATGCAGGCGCAGACGTGAAGTGCCCGGGTGAAAGACACGGACGTCACCGAAAAAAACACATACAACTCGCCACATACAGTCGCCCCCCTCAAGACCCTCATACATACCCGAAAAGACACGGACGTCACCGAAAAGACACGGACGTCACCGAAAAGACACGGACGTCAGCGAAAGTGTGGAAAAACCCCACAGACAGGTCAGTATATGTCCTATCATGTTCACAGGTCACGCCCCATTCACCCAGACCCTCATGCATAGAAAAACCTATCATGTTCCCACGTCCCATTCACCCAGACCCTCATACATAGAAAAACCCATCATGTTCCCAGGTCACGCCCCATTCACCCAGACCCTCATACATAGAAAAAAACACAGACAGGTCAGTACATGCATTCCTATCATGTTTCCTACTCAGGTCACGCCCGATTCACGCATAATAAAAGGATTGACCTGTAATCGTTGTTGTTGTTGCTCTCTTTTTTGGACTAACCCATCAGAATAGTACGTATCACGGACTACACCCGTAGAGTTACGTATAGGCGCGCATGTGTGACATGGTCTATAAAACACGTCCCTCTGGATCCCACACCCCCATTCCTACGGTTGCAGAGCCATGACGGACACCCATCCCTATGCGACTCGCATTTTACAGCATGCGACGGTGGTTAATTCGCTCACGGGTTACCGAGCAGTGGTTCGGTCCATGTTTGCAGATGGCGACGACAACGAGGGGCGACGCCAGATCCTGAAAGAGTTCATAGAAGCGGTCCTCGACAGAGTGCACTCGATGGAGAGGTGTGCCATCAATCACCACTACTGGACTATGACAGCCATCCTTGATGCTCGGGCTATGGACCACGAGCGCTCACGCCGCAACCAGCGACGGCTGGTTGGCCTAGTCATGGTCTGTGCCCTATTGACCCTGACGATGTGGCATTGACAGTGGGACCTAACCATAAATACGAGGGTCAGACACAGTGTGCCTCATTCACCGATCGTCATTGGGTCAGCCATGTCACCGAGGGACCTGACCATAAATACGAGAGACAGTCAGAGGGTGTGTCATTCACCGTTCGTCATTGGGTGAACCATGTCACCAGTTCTACGAGCCATCCTTCCCCTTACACCGCGGGTGGGGTTACACGTCTATGAAGATAAAGTCACCCTCGTGGAAGACCGTAGAGATGGTTTGCTGGTCACGCGCCGAGACCGTATCGAATACGGTTACGCTACACCGTGACGGCTGGACCAAATTTAAACGGGTGTTGAGTGGTGAGCTCGACGGAAACCTCATCCACATAGACAATGCCATACCCTAGACCCCGATCTGTGGACAGCCTTCGAGAAAGTGGTGCCTATTGTGGATCAGCTGTTTACACCGGACCAGCGATCATCAGACGAGTTGGAGTGGGCTCGTGCCCTGAGAGAAGCGGCGGCAGAACCCAATGAACAAATTTCTAGCAATGAAGCGGAGGCAGACGACGATGCCAGTGATTACCCGGCTAGACTCAGTCAGCTCAGTGACATGACCACCCGGGGTTCTCCCTATAAATACGAGAGACAGTCAAATCTGGTACCATTCACGTACTGACCATGACGGAGCATATAATACTGGCGTATCTCAGCTTGACCTCCGAGGTTTTCCTGCACGTTTATGCGGATAAGGTCGATATCATGGAGGAGGTGGGAGACATCTGTGATGCAGACCCTACACAATCGTGCCCGGCCCACATTCGTCTGTCCCGGGAAGGCTGGACCAAATTCAAACGGGTGTTGTCTGGTGAACTGGACGGTGACCTCATCCACTTGTGTCACGATGTGTACATCCGACGCGGCCCTTTCTTTGCTCAATTGGCTCGACTAGATGGGGGTACAGTGCATTTTACCCTTCACCCTGATCTATGGTCTGCATTGGAAGATGCCGTGGTAGATGTGGATCAAGTGCTTATCAAGCGGTCATCAGACGAGTTGGACTGGTCATTTACCATGGACAATGTGCTGGCAGAAGCCAACGAAGAAAATCAGAAAGAAACTCCGGGCCAAGATATACCCGTTATAAATAAACGATAGAGCCAGGGTCCATCATCATTTGTCACCATGAAGAGCTGGGAGAAGGTGTTGGATAACTACAGTCCCGACAGTCCGGCGGCCTATAGTGCATTGACGGCTCTCTATCTAGCGGCCAAACCCCAGGGGATACAACGTGCCCAAGTCCGAGATTGGTTAAGAAAACAAGACACCTATACCTTACATCGATCTGTCCGTCGCCATTTTCTACGGAACCGGGTCATCGTGGGAGGAATAGATGTCCAGTGGCAAGCGGATTTGGTCGATATGAGCGCCTTTGCCAAACACAACGATGGGAATCGGTATATCTTGACGTGCATCGATATCCTATCGAAGTATGCGTGGGTGGTACCCATCCAGACGAAAACGGGGGCGAATCTCATAGCGGCGTTCAAAGACATCTTCAAGACCGGGCGCAAACCTTTGTATTTGCAAACCGACGAAGGCACGGAATTCCTCAACAGACCCTTCCAACAGTTTCTGAAAGCCCAGAAGGTGTTTTTCTTCCATACGTACAACGAGACCAAGGCTTCCGTGGTGGAAAGGTTAAACAGGACATTCAAAGGCCGCATGTATAAGTATTTCTCCTATAAGAATACAAGGCGGTACATCGATGTTCTCCCGAAACTTGTGAGTGGTTACAATCGAGCCTATCACCGGAGTATAGAGAGCCCCCATTACCGTGACCCAACGCAATGAAGCCCAAGTCCGGCGTGTCTTGTACCCCAGGTAATCGCAGCGAACGACGAAGGAGGTGTACAAGGTCGGGGACCATGTACGGATCAGTAAAGTCAAAGGTCAATTTGAGAAAAGTTACTTGCCCAACTGGAGCGATGAGCACTTCCTGATTAAACGGCGCCTATCCCGACAGCAGCGAGTCTATGCACTGGAAGATCTTCAAGGGGAACCGTTGCTAGGGACGTTTTACGAGACGGAATTACAGCCTGTCGTAAAAACACAGTAAGACTACTACACGGTGGAGCCGATTTTTAAAACGGAACGTCGACGTGGCAAACTGTTTCATTTCGTCAAATGGCAAGGCTGGCCCAGTTCCTTCAATTCCTGGGTCGCTGCCAACCAGGTGAAACGACTATAAAGCCAGACACCACTGCCGTCATCCTTCATTCCACGTTCAACCACAGTGCTATGGACAAACAGCAGCTGCCTCTGAACACAGCGTCTCCCAAAACGCGCAAAGCGCAAGTGGGCTTTGTTGTGATAGTGCTAACCCTGCTGAGTGTGTTGTACGGAGGTGTGTTTTACGACGTAGCCTATGTCAGCACGCTACTTAACCAACTGAGAACACCAGCCA
Source organism: Hanleya hanleyi (assembly GCA_036873755.1). Classification (NCBI taxonomy): domain Eukaryota; kingdom Metazoa; phylum Mollusca; class Polyplacophora; order Lepidopleurida; family Hanleyidae; genus Hanleya; species Hanleya hanleyi. The sequence goes on along the minus strand of JAVTVY010005662.1, from coordinate 13,224 downwards.
CCAGTCAAATCAGTCTAAAGATAGCACCAGTCAACCCCGTATCGAGCCCAGTCATCACCACCACCACACCTCGTGTACAAGCCACATCGAGCTCCACACCAAGTATACAGTCCACACCTACACCAAGAACACCCACTAAGTCTGAAAACCCACGGGATTTCATCCGTCACAGTGAACAGACAACGACGATCGACGTTGTATCCACCACCATCATCACTCATAGTGAACAGACAACGACGACCGACCTTGTACCCACCACCACCACTCCAGTTCACTCGTACTAAATTTACAAGAGCGGGTTACCACGACAGCGCATACAGCTCGAACCATGGACCCTCGGTGGCAGCATCCCTTCACTTGCATAATCGCAGGACCGACGGGTTCCGGCAAAACGCACTTCGTCAGGAAGCTCCTTCAACACGCCGACAGCATGATCACCCCACCCATTACCCGAGTCGTGTGGTGTTACGGAGAATGGCAGGCAGCGTATGCAGCAATGCCCCACATCACGTTCGTGGAAGGCCTACCTAACCTGGCCGATTTGGAACCGGACATCTTGGTGGTTCTGGATGATCTCATGGCGGAGACGGATGCGCGGTTCACCCAACTCTTTACCAAAGGCAGCCATCATCGACGGCTCAGCATCATCTACCTTGTGCAGAATCTGTTCAGTAAAAACAAAGAACATAGGAACATCAGCTTAAATGCCCACTACCTGGTGGTCTTCAATAACCCGAGAGATACCACTCAACTACTGCACCTGGCGAGACAGATGTATCCCGGCCGCACACCGTTTGCGTTGGAAGCCTCCAAAGATGCGACAACCCCTCAGCACGGGTATATGCTCTTCGACCTCAAGCAAGCCACCCCCGACCACCTTCGACTATGGACCGGCAGCTTTCCCGGAGAGACCCACCACGTGTACATGCAAAAATAATGTAAATACACCCACAGTGGCTCCCCCAGCTGGAGTGTGTGTTTGATGATGGGGATAATAAAAAGAATTAATACCACAGCATGGTTGACTTTGTCTCTGTTCTCTGAGGTAGATAAAAAGAGCAGAGTTGTGAGTTCTAGCATTAGTTGTACATAATGTCTGCGCGAGTACGGAAGCACGCTCCGACGCTCCGTGTATTGAAGACGGCCCCACCCGAGTTGGTCCGAACCATTGTACGCGGTGCGGACCCTGACCTTGTACGCTATCTGTGCGAGATCGGGTACAACCTGTTAAAAGACAACGTACCACTGACTCCGGCTCAGAAGACCAAGTTGCCCAAGCATAAGACAGGTCTCCGAACCCTAGTCCAGAAGCGAGTCTCTCAAACACAAAAGAAAAAGGTGTTACAGAAAGGCGGCTTTCTCGGGGCCATCTTAGCACCGTTGGCCGCTTCCGTGTTGGGTCCAGTATTGGGTGGACTCTTCGGCCGACAATGAACCACACGACAAAAATGGTCCTCGTCGAACCACGGTTCCTTCAAAACCTCCAATCGCCCTACCCTGTCCCACCTACGGTGAAGACCATAAATACCCTCGATGGAGAGATGCAACAGATCTTACAGAGACCGGGGTTAAGCGACAGTGAGAAAGTACAACGGTACGATGAGACGCTTCAACGGTACATGACGTTCATGGACCAATACAAAACCCTCTGTACCCCAGCACCACCACCACCACCACCACCACCACCACCACGTGACACACCGCCGACCTCAGCACCGCTCCAACAGCCGCCATTATTAGGGGTACCACCCACAGCCCCACAGTGGGTCGAAGACGAATTGCTGAAGAGTGTACCTGCATCGTTCAAGAAACAAGCTGGCCTGGTATTACAACGGATGAAACAGAATCCTAACATGACTTGGAATGATAAAGGCGAACTCCTGGTACAGAATCAGGTGGTCCCCGGGATCCACATGACGGATTTAGTGAATGACCTGATGCGTCAACGCAGGTCGCACACGGTTCCTCGAGGATGGGAGTTATTCGCTCAAGGCTTGAAAGACATGCATGTACCACAGGAATTGGTGGGGAATCCCCAGCGCTGGGCCTGGATGCAGCGGACCCAGCAATCGCCGAGTTGCCCACTACCTTCTTGGGAAGCCGAATGGGAACCGGAGTCACCCCCCAAAACACCACCACAACGGGCACCTTCTTTTCAGGGCTTTAAAAAACAACCCTTGATCATCTCCAGAGCCGTGACACGTAGCAAGTCACCGCGACGAACACGACGCCGGACACAACCGCCCAAGGCCTGGAACACCTATTAAAACCAACAGCAGCAGCAGGACAGCTCAGTCGCCATGTTTTACCTCACCCTACCCAGTAACAGTTCGCTGGATGTGTTTCCTGACAACACCTTGGCCAAGTACGTGCCCCAGTTACCGCAACCGTTGCATTTACCTGGGCGCTGGGAATGTGGCCTCGTGGATATCCAATACCCTTACTCGTGGTACAACGTGCGAGCCAATGCAGTGTGCTACGAGGTGACCTACGAAGGCAAAAACACCCGACTCACCCTCCCCGAAGGCCAATACGATATCCCCAAAGAGTTCATGCAGGGGCTGACAAGACTGTTGCATTATAAGGCTCTACGGGAGGTCACGAATGTTTCAAAATCCATCAAATCCTTTCCCTTCAAGAATCACGTGGACTTCAATTACAACGCACACAACGACAAGGCACAGACCTCCTCACCGCCAACGTGAGTGTCGTACTGAGTCCTATCCTACAGCAACTGCTGGGTCTCGCTCACGCGACCTACACGGTTCCATCCGAGGACCATGGCCAGATCCCGATGGATATGAAGTCGGGTATGTACGGACTCTACGTCTACTCGGACGTAGTCGACAACCACATCGTGGGCGATATCAACACACCTCTGTTACGGGTGGTCCCCATTAAAAAGACGTATGGAGATCAAGTCACCCACAGTTTCATCCACATGCTCTACCTACCCGTACGACAAACCGACATCAACACTATCACGGTGGATATAAGAGATGACACGGGACGACCGGTGGCATTCGAACGAGGAAAAGTGGTGCTGACACTTCATTTTCGACAAGCACGTGCTCCCCACTTTGTATAATGAAGGTCCCTTAAGAGTGCGATGCACGCAGCTATATGGACTATTATGCCCAACAGGCCGGGGGTGGCCTTCCCGTCTTTAGTGGTGCACGCATGCAACGAAGACATGGGCTGGGGAACATACTCGGGAGCATCGTGAAAACGTTCCTGCCCTTGGTGACGCGTGGGGTGAAAGCAATCGGCAAACAAGCGGTCCGCAGTGGACTACAAGTGGCCGGGGATGTCTTGGGGGTACGGCACCCAAAGAAGCCTTGAAACGGCGGGCCAAAGAAGCGGGAGGCGTCTTGGTGGCCAAAGCACAACGCACCGTAGGGAATAAAAGAGCTGCCCCACCGAGACCACGCACCAGTCGACGACCGACCCAGCGACGACGCACATCGAAGACCCAGGATATCTTTTCTTAAAACATGTCCTTGATCCACGCAGAGTCCTGCCCCTCCACCAACAGTGAATTTGATTTGTGGACCGTCCCGCCCACACAGACCAGTGCCGAACAAGGATTATGGGTGAAGCATCTCCCGCTCCCCAGCATCAACGAAACAGGGCCCATCGAGTTCACCATCAGTAATGCGGATACGGCCTATGTGGATTTAGCCCATACATACTTGTATGTGAAAGCCAAGGTCGTCAATGGGGATGGCTCCAGAATCATCCAAGCTGCAACGGTGGGCCCGGCTGCACTCGATGTTTCAACAGGTGGACAAACTCATCAGTGACTCGACTAACACGTACCCCTATCGAGTCTACATCGAGACACTGTTGTCGTATGGACGAGAGGCTAAAACATCTCAGCTGACAGCCGCTCTATTGTACCAGGATACAGCCGAGCACATGGACACGGTGGACAATGAAGGATATAACAAACGGAAGGCTTTCACTGCGAACGGCGCCTCGGTGGATCTCATGGGTCGACTACACGCAGACATTTTCATGCAAGACCGGTACCTCTTGAACAAGATTCCCATCAAAATCCGACTGATACGGGCGCCTCCGACCTTCGCCTTGATGGCCACTAACGTAGAGGGGCATGCAGCTGACTATAAGATTGTCATCCAAGACGCAGTCCTGTATGTCCGAAAAGTGAAACCGAATCCAGCCATTCAATTGGGACACATGAAAGCCTTGGAAACAAAACCAGCCCAGTACCCTATCCGACGTGTTCAAACCAAAGTGTTCTCTGTGCCTGCTGGAAATATGAGCCCCAACAAAGAAAACCTGTTCCTGGGGGAACTACCCAAGCGATTGATCCTGGCCTGTGTGGAAAATACCAGTTTCAGCGGAGCCTACCCAGAGAACCCGTTTGACTTTAAACGTTTCGGCATCAATTTTGTGGCCCTGCATGTGGATGGACAACAGGTCCCAGCCACGGCCTTAACGCCGAACTTTGGGCGCAGGAATTTCATTCGAGCCTATCAGAGCCTGTTTACAGGCACCGGTCAAATCAACCAGGACGAAGGGAATGTGATCAGTCGGTAGGACTACGCGAACGGATACACGTTGCTCTGTTTCGATATGACCCCCACCTTATAGAACGACCATCAGCTGGCCCTGGCCAAGCAAGGCAATTTACGGTTGGAAATCCAATTTGCACGAGCCCTCGGGACCACCGTCAATGTGATCTGCTACGCCGAGTTTGACAACATCATTCAAGTGGAAAAGGCGCGCAACGTCCTGTGTGACTTCTCCACCTAACATGGATACAGACCAGATAACCACCGTGCTGGAGAATGACCCAGGGACACGTATGGTCTTTCAAGGGGTGTTCGCCCGAGATGTGTTCCCATTAGACCGTATGTATCCTGCTGCTTACAATCTCAACACGGATCCGATGGATCGACCCGGTGAACATTGGGTAGCCGTGTACTTGACAGAACAGCAGGGCGAATACTTTGACCCGTACGGCCTGCCACCCCTCCATCTCGATTTAACAGACTTCATGGATCAAGGCACAGAGACGTGGTGTTGGAACAGTGAAACGTTGCAAAGCCTGGCCAGTAGCGTGTGCGGACAATATTGCTTGTTTTACCTGTATCATCGATGTCGGGGCAGAACGTTATCTACCATCGTACAGATGTTTGACGAGTACCGCAAGGCCGAGGACCGCGATGTACTCGTATATGACTGGGCCGCCCATCATTACAATGTACAAGCCCCGTTCTGGGCTTAAGTTCTTTCAATGTAGAAGCCCCCTGTTCTGGGCTTAAGTTTACAAGCCCCCTGTTCTGGGCTTCAGTTCTTTCAATGTACAAGCCCCCTGTTCTGGGCTTCAGTTTTCACGTGGTTGTTCTCACGTTGTTGTTGTTAGTTATTGTTGAATAAAAAACAAAATGAGATCTCACCAAAAAAAACCCTGTCTTGTGTGTTTTCTATATGAGCATAATGCATGAAACTGGCTTTGAACACCGTATTAGCCAATCAGTGGCTTAGAATGGGGCCAAAGGTAACCCATCAATGTCCAGAAAACATTACCCGGATGTACAAGAACCCGGATGTAGGCGCGGATATAGGCGAAAGCATCCTAGTACCCGGATGTAGGCGCAGACGTGAGCGAAATTCTAGTACCCGTCCATTGGTTCTTTTATCGGTCGCTCATTGGCTCTTTTTCTCGACCGCAGAATGACCTCAGTTCTACGTCACACCCATTCCCTTGGATGCTCCTTCACGAATGCTTCACATTGATACCTCATACGACTCCATCGGACCAATAGGGGCCCACCTAGATCCCAAAACGTCTATTTCCATATATTTTGTCTACTGCGCATGCGCAGAATGACGTCAGTTCCACGTCACACCATCCCGTCGGATGCCCCTTCACGAATGCTTCACTTTGACACCTCACTCGATCCAATCGGTACACTAGGAACCCCTCTCGCCCCTGAAGATTGCCGGAGAATGCCGGAGAATTTGGGACTACTTTCTGTCCGCGGAGGCAGACCGCATCACCACCAGACCGCATCACCGCGGAGGAATACACACGCCCGATTCACGCAGGCCGGAAATGACGTCATACCTGCGCACAACACTCCTGCGCACACCGCCACAAAATCTCATACGTGCGCACAACACTCCTGCGCATACCACTTTCTCGCGCATGCGCAGTGAGGCGCCAGTTACTTTAAATCCCCTTTGTTACTACTACAGTCACTCGGACTCAAAAGGAACAAATTAAACGCAACATTAAAAGGGTGGTGGAAAACGATGCCTAATGGTTAAGAATGTCCTGGTGATTAGTGTTCCTTCTCATATCCTATTCTACAGAAACTAAGGACGGACACTGTCCCCAATGTGGAGAAAAGTGTCCCAGTTGGGTTAAAAGATATGAACCGGACACTCTCTTATCCACCGGACACCCTTAGTCTTCACACCGGCGTACTCACAAGAAGTCATTTGACCCCGCAGACAAATATACTGACTGCATATTTCTAAAAACATCACAAGGACCAAAAGTGATCCCTGTGAGGAACAGATGATCTATCACATCACAGGTGAGCGCCTTAAACTGTTAATATTTCGTGTTGCTCAACAATTCAACAATTGAAAGACAAAAATACAAGCATGGGGGAGAAGAATGTATCCTCGAGATACGACTCATTTCTTGCGAACAGACAGGCCACCGATGTAATACCACGAAATAAACTCGTTTAACCCTATCTGGCCTGCGCTTTTTGAGACCTATCCTGGCCTGGTGGGGGGGGGGGCGAAATGGCACCCCCCTAATTATTTTTCTCACTCCATGAGCTAGGGAGCTGAAACTTGCCACACTATACCCTTGGGTCGAGCTCCACCAGAAAATGTAAAACAATCCAAGATGGCCGCCTTGATGACGTCACAGTGGCGTCATTTCCAAAAACGGCATTTTTCGGTCGATTTTTCGGTCGGATTTTCCGATTTTTTTATTTATGCAATTTCTCCGCGAAAACTGCATGATAAATTAGTAAATATTAATGTGAATTGAAATAAAATAGTTTTTGTCCACTTTTCACTGCGAAAAAGCAGAAATTTTGAAGAAATATGACAAAAACATCACTTTTCTGGTACCCCACGTGGCCGCCATCTTGAATTTACCCATGATCCTCTGCTCGGGGGGTTATGCAAATAGGCTCAAAATGACCCCAATATGATAAACTAAAGAGTCAAAAAGTTTCAGCTCTCCATTTTTTGTCGTTCCGGAGATAGTGTAGAAAGTTAGCGCCAGGTAAGGTTAAGATTGGTCCTGAAGAAAAAGAACCAATTGTCGCCCTGTCAGTAGTAGTGTAAGGTGATTTCGCCTCACGTTTTCCAGGGAGGTAACTCTTGGTTCCCCTTTTTCCGCCAGGGGCGTTTTTGTAGGTATGACGTCACTTCCGGTCTGGGTGAATGGAGCGTGACCTGTGAACATGATAGGATATGTACTGACATTGGCCGAAGACACACGGAGGTGCTCCAAGATGTCACAGAGGTGCCCGAAGAAACACGGCCGAAGACACACGCAATGAACATGATAGGACATGTACTGAGCTGTCTGTGGGGCTTTCCCGCCAGAATTTCGCTGTCGTCTGCTTTGGGCTGTCACGTGCCGAACACCTGGCTCCCCGAATTGCAACATTGTTGCACGTTCGCTACAATGTTGCGAAGATGTCACGGAGATCACCGAACAGACACGGAGGTGCCCGAAGAGACACGGAGATCCCCGAAGGGGGCGAGAGGGGTCCCTAGCGTACCGATTGGGTCGTATGAGGTATCAATGTGAAGCATTCGGGAAGGGGCATCCAATGGGGTGGGTGTAGGGTTGAAATATCGTCATTCTGCGCATGCGCGGTAGACCAAGGGTATGGAAATAGACGTTTTGGGGTCTAGGGGAGCCCCTATTTGTCCGATGGAGTCCAGTTAGGTATCAATGTGAAGCCTATGCGAGGGGGCATCCGATGGGCTGGGTGTGGGGTTGGAATATGGTCATGCTGCGCATGCGCGGTAGACCAAGGGTATGGAAATAGCCGTTTTGGGATCTAGGGGAGCCACTAATGGACCGATGGGGTCGAGTGAGGTATCAATGTGAAGCCTATGTGAGGGGGCATCCATTGGGCTGGGTGTGGGGTTGGAATATGGTCATTCTGCGCATGCGCGGTAGACCAAGGGTATGGAATAGACGTTTTGGGATCGAGGAGGGTCCCTAATGGGCCTATGGAGTTGTATGAGGTATCAATGTGAAGCCTATGTGAGGCATCCGCCTGGACTAGTGTCTCGGTCGTTGTCCACATTCTGCGCATGCGCAGACAGGGAATTGTGGGAAAAGGGTATGGAAATAGACGTTTTGGGATCGAGGTGGGCCACTAATGGACCGATGGGGTCGAGTGAGGTATCAATGTGAAGCCTATGTGAGGGGGCATCCCACTGGGTGGATGTGGGGTCGGAATATCGTCATTCTGCGCATGCGCAATAGAGAAAGGGTATGAAAATAGACGTTTTGGGATGTAGGTGAGCCACTAATGAGCCGATGGAGTTGAGTGAGGTATCAATGTGAAGCCTATGTGAGGGGGCATCCGATTGGACTAGTGTCTCGGCCGTTGTCAATATTCTGCGCATGCGCAGACAGGGAATTCTGGGAAAAGGGTGTGGAAATAGACGTGTTAGGGTTTAGGTGAGCCCCTAATGATCCTATGGTGTCGTGTGAGGTCTTATTTTGAAGCTGTCGTGAGGGAGCAGCCGCCTGGGCTAGTGTGTTTTTCGTTGTCAATAGTCTGCGCATGCGCAGTCTGACCGTAGTATAGAAATAGACGTGTTGAGGTTTAGGTGGGCCCCTATTGGGCCGATTGGATCGAGTGAGGTATCAATGTAAAGCAGTCGTGAGGGAGTATCCAACGGGCTGGGTGTGACGTGGGACTGACGTCATTCTGCGCATACGCAGTAGAGAAAGTGTATGGAAATAGACATTTTGGCGCCGACATGGGTCACTATGGGTCCGATGGAGTCGTATGAGGTCTTATGTTGAAGCTCTTGCGAAGCAGCATACGACTGGATTCAGGGTTCGTCCGTGTTCAAGAGTCTGCGCATGCGCAGTCTGGTCGTAGTATAGAAAGCAGGCATGTTGGGGAATGCGTGGGGGGGTGTTTTCACCCACCACTAGGGGTCCATTGTTGTGGTTGGCTGGTGTAGTTTCTGCGCACAGACGTCACTTCCGGCTTCACTAAAACTACCTTCGAACACAGAAGAGTTCCAATGTTCCCCTTAGACGTAGGGTCCGGATGTTCAACATCCAGGTTTTCTCCCGGCCCGGCCGCAGCGCGCGCCTTATCCGGCCGCACGCCAGCGCGGGTGAATTTCGGATTATCCTAGGCCACTGATGGGCTACTTTCTCCACGGTGTTCGAAGCCAGTTTCACCGAATCCCCACATGTCTGTTATAGCCTTCATGCATTATGCTCATATAGAAAACACACAAGACAGGGTTTTTTGGGTGAGATCTCATTTAACTTTTTTTATTCAAAAACAACAACGTGAGAACAACCACGTGAAAACTGAAGCCCAGAACAGGGGGCTTGTGCATTGAAATCGATAGAACTTAAGCCCAGAACAGGGGGCTTGAACATTGAAAGAACTTAAGCCCAGAACATGGTGGGCTTGTACATTGAAAGAACTTAGGCCCAGAACGGGGCTTGTACATTGAAATGATGGGCGGCCCAGTCATATACGAGTACATCGCGATCCTCGGCCTTGGGGTACTCGTCAAACATCTGTACGATGGTAGATAAGGGTCTTCCCCGGCATCGATGGTACAGGTAAAACAAGCAATATTGTCCGCACACGCTACTGGCCAGGCTTTGCAACGTTTCACTGTTCCAACACCACGTCTCTGTGCCTTGATCCATGAAGTCTGTTAAATCGGGATGGAGGGTGGCAGGCCGTACGGATCAAAGTATTCGCCCTGCTGTTCTGTCAAGTACACGGCCACCCAATGTTCACCGGGTCGATCCATCGGGTCCGTGTTGAGAACGTAAGCAGCAGGATACATACGGTCTAATGGAAACACATCTCAGGCGAACACCCCTTGAAAGACCATACGTGTCTCTGGGTCATTCTCCAGCACGGTGGTTATCTGGTCTGTATCCATGTTAGGTGGAGAAGTCACACAGGACGTTGCGCGCCTTGTCCACATGAATGATGTTGTCAAACTCGGCATAGCAGATCACATTGACGGTGCTCCGGAGGGCTCGTGCAAAGTGAATTTCCAACCGTAAATTGCCTTGCTTGGCCAGGGCCAGCTGATGGTCGTTCTCTAAGGTGGGGGTCAGATCGAAACAGAACAACGTGTATCCGTTCGCGTAGTCCTCCCGTCTGATCATATTTCCTTCGTCCTGGTTGATTTGACCGGTGGCTGTAAAGAGGCTCTGATAGGCTCGAATGAAATTCGGGCGCCCAAAGTTCGGTGTTAAGGCCGTGGCTGGGACCTGTTGTTCATCCACATGCAGGGCCACAAAATTGATGCCGATATGTTTAAAGTCAAACGGGTTCTCTGGGTAGGCTCCGCTGAAACTGGTATTTTTCACACAGGCCAGGTTCAATCGCTTGGGTAGTTCCCCCAGGAACAGGTTTTCTTTGTTGGCGCTCATATTTCCAGCAGACACAGAGAACGCTTTGGTTTGCACACGTCGGATAGGGTACTGGGCTAGTTTTGTTTCCAAGGCTTTGAGGTGTCCCAATTGAACGGCTGGATTCGGTTTCACTTTTCGGACATACAGGACTGCGTCTTGGATGACAATCTTATAGTCAGCTGCATGCCCGTCTACGTTGGTGGCCATCAAGGCGAAGGTCGGAGGCGCCCGTATCAGTCGGATTTTGATGGGGATCTTGTTCAAGAGGTACCGGTCTTGCATGAAGATGTCTGCGTGCAGTCGACCCATGAGATCCACCGAGACGCCGTTCGCGGTGAAAGCCTTCCGTTTGTTATATCCCACATTGTCCTTCTCTACGCCCATGTGCTGGGCTGTGTCCTGATAGAATAAAGCGGCTGTCAGTTGAGATTTTTTAGCCTCTCGCCCATGCGACAACAGCGTCTCGATGTAGGCTCGATAGGGGTACGTGTTGGTCGACTCACTGATGAGTTTGTCGCTGAGAAATATATCCACCTGTTGAAACATCGAGTGCAGCCAGAGATTCGTCGGGCCCACCGTTGCTTGGTTGACGATTCTGGAGCCATCTCCATTGACGATGTTGGCTTTCACATACAAGTATGTATGAGCTAAATCCACATAGGCCGTATCCGCATTACTGATGGTGAACTCGATGAGCCCTGTTTCGTTGATGCTGGAGAGCGGGAGATGCTCCACCCATAATCCTTGTTCGGCACTGGTCTGTGTGGGCGAGACGGTCCGCAAATCAAATTCACTGTTGGTGGAGGGGCAGGACATGTTTTAAGAAAAGATATCCTGGGTCTTCGATGTGCGTCGTCGCTGGGTCGGTCGTCGACTGGTACGTGGTCTCGGTGGTGCAGGTCTTTTATTCCCTACGGTGCGTTGTGCTTTGGCCACCAAGACGCCTCCTGCTTCTTTGGCCCGCCGTTTCAAGGCTTCTTTGGGTGCCGTACCCCCCAAGACATCACCGGCAACTTGCAGTCCACTGCGTACCGCTTGTTTGCCGATTGCTTTCACCCCGCGCGTCACCAAGGGCAGGAACGTTTTGACGATGCTCCCGAGTATGTTCCCCAGTCCATGTCTTCGTTGCATGCGTGCACCACTAAAGACCGGAAGGCCACCGCCGGCCTGTTGGGCATAATAGACCATATAGCTGCGTGCATCGCAGTCGTAAGGCACCTTCATTATACAAAGTGGGGAGCACGTGCTTGTCGAAAATGAAGTGTCAGCACCACTTTCCCGAGTTCGAATGCCACCGGTCGTCCCGTGTCATCTCTTATATCCATCGTGATAGTGTTGATGTCGGTTTGTCGTACGGGTAGGTAGAGCATGTGGGTGAAACTGTGGGTGACTTGATCTCCATACGTCTTTTTAATGGGCACCACCCGTAACAGAGGTGTGTTGATATCGCCCACGATGTGGTTGTCCACCACGTTCGAGTAGACGTAGAGTCCGTACATACCCGACTTCATATCCATCGGGATCTCGCCTTGGTGGGCGGTGGGACCAGCGAACGTATGTAGATCGAAACCCAGCATTTGCTGTAGGATAGGACTCAGTACGACACTCGCGTTGGCGTTGACGATAAGCTGTGCCTTGTCGTTGTGTGCGTTGTAATCGAAGTCCACGTGATTCTTGAAGGGAAAGGATTTGATGGGTTTCGAAGTATTCGTGACCGCCCGTAGAGCCTTATAATGCAGCAGTCTTGACAGCCCACCCATGAACTCCTTGGGAGTATCGTATTGGCCTTCGGGGAGGGTGAGTCGGGTGTCTTTTCCTTCGTAGGTCACCTCGTACCACACTTCATTGGCTCGCACGTTGTACCACGAGTAAGGGCATTGGATATCCACGAGGCCACATTCCCATCGTCCAGGTAAATGCAACGGTTGCGGTAACTGGGTCACGTACTTGGCCAAGGTGTTGTCAGGAAACATCCAGCGAACTGTTACTGGGTAGGGTGAGGTAAAACATGGCGACTGAGCTGTCCTGCTGCTGCTGTTGGTTTTAATAGGTGTTCCAGGCCTTGGGTGGTTGTGTCCGGCGTCGTGTTCGTCGCGTTGACTTGCTACGTGTCACGGCTCTGGAGATGTGGGGTGTCCTGATCAAGGATGTTTTTTTAAAGGTCTGAAAAGAAGGTGCCCGTTGTGGTGGTGGTGTTTTGGGGAATGACTCCGGTTCCCATTCGGATTCCCAAGAAGGTAGTGGGCCACTCGGCGATTGCTGGGTTCGCTGCATAAAGGCCCAGCGGTGGGGGTTCCCACCAATTCCTGTGGTACATGCATGTCTTTCAAGCCTTGAGCGAAGACCTCCCATCCTCGAGGATCCGTGTGCGACCTGCGTTTACGCATCAGGTCATTCACTAAATCCGTCATGTGGGTCCCGGGAACCACCTGATTCTGTACCAGTAATTCGCCTTTATCATCATGTCATGTTAGGATTCTGTTTCATCCGTTGTAATACCAGGCCAGCTTGTTTCTTGAACGGTGTAGGTACACTCTTCAGCACTTCGTCTTCCACCCACTGTGGGGCTG